>JAKCPI010009658.1:0-35428 GCA_023213315.1 Euborellia annulipes
AATTTAAAAAATCTGGTGTGACTGGCAGCACGAGAAATACACAACTTTCTCTTACCTTCGGTAATCGAAAAGTTGTGAACTGTGCTTGTCACACCAGATTTTTCGTGTCGAAATATATTTGGTTTCCGACAGTACGGTACATTTTTGAATTCAGATTGCAAAATTTATAAGTATGGGAAAATATTTATATTTTGTTACCATGGCAACCATTTCTCCTATCTTCCCTATGAAATATAAGAGTTAAGTGGCCTTCAGAAGATTTCAATCGCAAAATGAGAATATACATTTTAAAGAGCATCTAAAAAATAATTGATTTTTGAATTTTAAAAAAATTCGTTGGAGCAAATTTTGAGAAAATCGAAAAAAACTGAAAAACTACATCAGTAAAGTACTAGTACTCTTTGGCCGATTTTGATTAAAAGCTTATTTTTCCGGTTCCGGGGGTGTTTTACTTAAATATAAAATTTCAACCTCGTAGCTCAATTCCTTCATGCTTAAAATTGAGACACACACCCACACACACACACACAGACAGACCATGTCGCGAAAACCACTTTTTTGGATTCGGGGACCTCAAAACGTGAAGATCCATCAAAATCTCGACATCGAATTTTTGACATGAATCCAATACTTTCCTCTCTATACATATATTACATATATACATAGGTAAGAGAAAGTAAAAAGAACACTCCCTTTTCAAACCATCCATAGAGTCTCACTACCGAAGTCCGCCAAATTTCCTAGAAATCATCAACAAGCAGCTCTCTACAAGCTCTACTCTTCTACGAAGATTATTTTATATAATGGTTTTTTGTATAAATGTATTTTTTCATAATATGTTATGGGTTTTTCTTATAAAGTTGTTTTCTAATCATGTTTTTGTTTTTTATGTTTTTTTTACAATATTTTGGAAAATGTAACGATGTTGAATTGAGAAGTGGCTGTTCAACGATAAGATTAATGGAAGAAAGGATTGCAGCTAGGCAGGAGACTCTCGGCTTTATTTAGATAAGGCCATCTTCAGCTCTTATGAGCTGAAATGAGCATAAATATAAAAAAAATTATATAAAATGATTTGTAATTTTCATATTAAATTGATTTTTTATAGCGGAATGGATTCTGGCCGAGAGTCAAGAATAAATGAGAAAAAAAAAGTAAAATATAGAAAAATAAAATTGATAAATAAAGAGCATGTAAAAAATAATTGATTTATGAATTTTAAACAAAATCTTTGGAGCGAATTTCGAGAAAATCGAAAAAAAAAAACTGAAAAAGGTACATCAGTAAAGTACTAGTAATTTTTTGCCGATTTTGTTCAAAAGCTTATTTTTACTGTCCGGGAGGGTCCTAACTTAAATATAAAATTTCTCAAATTCCTTCATGCTAAAAATCGTTACACACAGACAGAGAGACAGACCAATTTGCGGGACCCACTTTTTTGGGGACCTCAAAACATCTATATCCATCAAAATCTCGACATCGAATTTTTGACATGATCGGAATACTTTTTCTATATATTTCATATATAGGGTAAGAGAAAGTAAAAAGTTGAAATTCGCGATTCTATAATCTGTAAAATATTATTGGCAAATGAATCTAAATATGCTACCAACAAGAAACCTTTGTTCAATAATACCACTACGAAAAAACAAACATGTCATTTTTATTATTCTTCATTATTACATCAAAACTTGGAGAAAGGGAAAAAAAATTCTCTATTTTGGAAGCTCTAATCATACAAAAGAACCACCACCAAAACGTCTCCAAACAATCATAATCCATTTCGAGGGTGACTTCTCACAATGGCTTAGCTAGAAAATGCTAAGCGATATGATAGATGACGTATCAAAGTCGTGTAAGAAAAAGTATTTCAGTATAGATTTTTTAAATTCCGTTCATTTCTCAAGAAGCTGAGGTATCTGTTTATTTATTTATGCATTGACAATAAGAATTTATTTATTTGTTTTAAACATGAATATTGCATTTATATATCCTTGCGTGATATGATATGTGGAGTCACTTACATCTGTTGTTGTTAATAAATATTTCTCATTAAGGTAAATGACCGACTTCCTTATTGATTATAATAATAAAAAAAAATTGCTTTATCATTAAAAAAAATTAATCATTTCTTCATGTTTATGTTTTAAAATAAATGACCCAGAGTAGCCAATGTCCTGTTTTCTACCAAAAAAAGACAAATCCATTTTTTTTTTTTGAGGAGAGGGGATTTTTTTCTATTAATAACATTTTTTTAAAGTCTTTTTGGCATCTTAGGCCATTTAGAAATTAAGCTTATGTTATAATTACGATATATATTGGGCCCCAGGCATATTTATTTATACTATTTGGTATTCAAATGATTGAACTGTCAGGGGTCGGAACCTTGACATTTGTCATGACCTTTCGGCGACTGGAGGGGGAACCCCTGTTCCAAATATTTAAATTTGATAACTTGATCTAATTTAATTAATTATCAATTGATTTGCCTAAAAATCTTGGAATAGGAAAGGAATTTTTTGGCATCTAATGCCATTTAGACTGCATCTCTATTTATTTCAAATAATTGGTAGCCAAGTTTAGAATTTTTATCCAATAATGAAGGATTTTTTTTTTAAACACTCACACTTTTTTCACACTCACACTAACACACACATACACACAGTCTTTTCGGCAACTCAGGCCATATAAGACTTTATTTACGATGACCGTTATTTTAATAATATATATTTATTTGAGGTCCAGGCATTTTTATTCAAGCCAAATGGACTGCCTGGGATCCGAGCCCGCGACACTTGGTATAGGAGGCCAGCACGCTAGTCACTACAGCAAGCCTGAGGGCATTAATGGAGGATCTTTTTCATTTCCTCGAATTGTAATTGTTACAACAAAACCACAGAGGGATTTTTTTTTTAAATACAAAGCCCTAACCCTTAAAAAAACATCTCTTACCATGGGCGTACCTAGCGAGGGGCAGGGGGCAGCTGCCCCCCCCCCTAGAAGCAAGAAAAAAAATTAAATGTTTATAAAGTGATGAAACGAAACAAAATAGGGCGATGGCGACGGGGAATGATTTAGGACTTGAGGGTTTATATGCCTTTAATTCGAAGGCTTTTCCCCTTTATATAAAAAAAAAGCTATCACAATCTGGACAGCCATGATCTGCCCCCCCCCTAGATTTGATCCTGGGTAAGCCCCTGTCTCTTACCTTGCGCTATCTCTAAAAATTTGCTTAAAATTTTACATAGTAAAATCTTGATTTTTTTTTTTAATAGGACTATTAAAAAACAAACAATGAATAAATTTAAAAAATAAATTTATGCTAAAGAGAGAGGCCCATAAAAATCAATAACTCGTTGTAATAATGTTTGGATTAATCATTCAAGAAATGGAAAAAAGAAAGAAAGCTATTAAAAAAGGAGCCATAATTTCAACTAATGCTTATAAGGCTATCAGTTCTTTTGTAGCGACGGTAGCCGCTACCGGCTACAATTAAAAAAAAAAAAAAAGAAGAGAGAGAGAAGGCACATTTTTGGAAGAGGTCCAACCACACCAAATAGCTGAGCGTTTCAGTTTAGAAGAAGGGGAACAAAGATATGTGGGTAATTATTCGAAGAACTCACACAAACACATACACACAGGCAGACGCAGACAATAATATAAAAATAAAATGCAATTAGAAATAGACACAATGTTGTCATGGTAACGAGCGAGCGAACGAGAGAGAAAGAGAGGGAAACGAGGAATCTCAGGAATCAGGAATGGAACAAAAAAAAAAACGAAACATATGATTTGAATTCATGTCAATGATTCTAACATCCGATTGCAGTTTATTGGACAAAAAATTAAGAGCTAGAACTAAAAGTAACCTAATTTTTTGAACAAATGTAATGATAATCTGGTGTGGGCGCACAGCACATAACCAGGGACGTCATTTCAAATTTTTCTTGGGGGGGGGAAGGCAAACTTTTTTTTCTTAAAATTTACTTACAAATAGGTACTCAAATTTCCAATTATTTAATTTTGTACAGTTTCTATACTCGTAGATGTATTTTGAAGTATTTTATTAAGAATAATATAAAATTTTATAAAGTCCTTCCCCCTCTGCCCCCTCCTCCAAATGACACCACTGCACATAATTTTCTCTTAACTTAGGTAATTGAAAGATGTGCACTGTGCTTGTCAAGCCAGATTTTGTTGTAGATATTTATTTAGTTTCCTCCGATATATTAGAATGCAAGATATAAAATTTGCCCTCGGGCTTGGCATAGTGGCAGAATGCTGGCCTAGTATACCAAGAGTCGCAGGCTCGGAAGTCCGATGATTAATTTAAGCCATTTTGGAAATTCACTGCAACGATTTTGATTAAAATTCAAAAATCAATTATTTTTTAGGTGCTCTTTAAAATGTATATTCTCATTTTGCCATTGAAATTTTCTGAAGACCACTCGGCATCGGAGGACATTTAATCTTGTCCAGGGGCGCCGGAACGAATGTTGAATCAGGGGGGGGCAAAATAAAATATTTTCCCTGTTTAGAAAATTAAAATCTTGAATTTTAATATAGTTCAAATAGTATAAAACAAAAACAAATCTTAAAAATTTTAAATAAAATCACAATTTTAATAAAATTAAAATTTTTAAAAATTTGCTAGTGATTTTATCAAAAATTTGGAAAAAAATGAATTTCTTACTCTTTATAATTTTTTTTTTAATTTAGATTTTATTTTTCAAAAGTAAAAATATATCATTTTTCAAAATAAATGAAATAAAAGACATATTGCCCCCTCTGCGAAGCCCCCTATAGGATGCCAGGGGGAGGGGGCAATGTACCCTTGCCCTCCTCCCAGTTCCGGCGCCTTTGCTCTTGTCCCTATTTATTTCAATTGATTTATAGCCGATGTAATTGAAATAAAATTTGTTCAATTAGTCGGTATGCGAACCCGTGATCTCTTGAACAAGAGGCTGTAACTTGACCATCCAAAAAACAAAAACTTTCTCAAAAGATCAGAGAAGAAGAAAAAATTATTTTCTTTATTACAATTCGCCAAAAGTGCTGATATACTCAGGAAAAAAGGTTTGGAAACCTTGGAATTGACGAACAAACACTAACTAGTATGAAACATCTAAGCTAATAAAATATTTGAAATTTATTTATAATTAACAAAAAAAAAATTCCTTTGAGTTTGTCATTAAAACATATGGAATTTTATTTAAATTAAATTTATTTAGTGATGTCGGGGCTGAGGATCAAGCCCAGGAGCTCTTGGTCTTATTAATAGAAGCATTTATTGAACGACTTTGATTACATATTAAATATGTATTTATTTATTTATATAAATTCCGATAATTTAATCACCGATTAATCATTTTATTTATTTTTACTGTCTTCATTATTGAAAAAGGAAAGAAAAATATTTTTACACTTCTTAATACGTTAAAGAATGCATAAAGGAATTTGCTATTTAAAATATTTAAACTTTTGTGTGTAAGTGTGTGTGTGATGAATGAATGAAATTCCTTTTAATAATACGTAAATGTTTATATTGTAAAAGTGAAAACAATCATAGGAATGTCTCTCTCTCTCTCTTTTTAGAGAAAATATACCTATGATACAGACATTTATGATTAATAAAGATAATAAATGAAAAACAAAAAAAAGTATAGTGATAAATGAAGTGGAAAAATGTGATTAATGATTTGGAAGAGAATTTTATGAAAAATCTAGAAAAGAAGAAAAGAAATTCATTTATCATGGATGAAAGAGAGAATTTGGGAATTTTTAAATTTTAAAAATGACTTAGTTACTAAATCATCATCAAAGAAAGGGATATTTTTAAATTATTAATGATCAAAATCCCCGTTTGGGGATTTCATGTTATACTTCAATGGTGTTATTTTACAATTTAAGAAGTCAAAGAAAAAATCATTCTTTCTTGGCAATTTAGACCATTCCCTGAGAGATATGCAACCTGATGAATTTTCTTCCATAAAAGTAAATATTTTCAAGTGAATCTTTGAAGTTTTTCGTTCTTTCTGATATTTAAATTCAACAGCACCATGGTTTAGAGAGACAATATGATTTAATAGAACAGCCATAACATGGGCGTACCCAGCGAGGGGCAGGGGGGCAATTGCCCCCCCCCCTAGAAGCAAGAAAAAAAATTAAATGCTTATAAAGTGATGAAATGAAACAAAATTAGGTAGGGCGATAGCGACGGGGACTCGTTAGGACTCGAGGGTTTTTATGTCTTTAATTCGAAGGCTTTTCCCCTATATTTATATATGAAAAAGCTATGTCACAATCTGGGCGGCCATGATCTCCCCCCCCCCGGACGACCATATTCTGCCCCACTCTAGATTTGATCCTGGGTACGCCCATGAGCCATAATACTACATATTAATATTTAAAAGTTGGTGGATCAATTATTTAGAACAAAATAAATAAATATTCACTGTTCCTTTCTGTAATTGTGACCAAATTAAAGTTAAATTTATAAATTAAACCCTTTGAAACAAATAACCTAGTGTTTAATTTATATATTTAACTTCAATTTGCAAATTGTTTTAACGAGAACCAACGGATAAAACTTAATTGTGACCAAAGTAGGCTAAATTAAAACTAAAAACACGAGGAAATATGTTTACATAAATTCTATTAAATAATATATTGAAACATAACTTCTCATGTTTTCATAGTTTTATCTAATTTGAATAAATGAAAATAAAAATTTATACTCTAATATTTTGAATGTTAATCATGTTCTCTCAAATCTTAATCTCTATTAAAGAGTGTAGCTACTGAACCTTAAATAAATTTATAAAAAAAAAAATAAATAAATAAATATGAAATTCCATCGAAGAAAAACGGATGTTTAGCTAAGCTCCTATTTATGAATGAACCTTATCAAAGAATAATTCATTTGTAGTATAAATATTAATTTTAAAATTATCTTATGCTTTCTAATATCCTATTTAAATAAAAAAAAATGAAATAAAAGAATCTATAAAAATTGTGTCATATTCTAATTCATTAAAACATCAACTATGTAGTATGAGCATTCTTATTGAGATGAATTGAACATTCGCTCTTAAAATAAGTTTAACAAATAATTTATTATACGTGTTAATCCAGAGGATTAGAGAAGGCACAATTGTTAAATTCAAGACGAATGATGATTGTAAAAAATTTTACGAACCTCAATATTACAGAGTTAATGAATAATTTTTCTTATAAATATTTCACGTAAAACCTACACCACTTTCCCTCCAAACTAGAAATGATTTTTGTAATTTTCTCACTTCTATTATATTTAACAATTACTATAACGCGAGCTAGAATTTTATAATTTAGAAGTTTTGTCTTACGACTAAGAAATAATTCTTTAAAACTTTCAATTAACATTTTCTAAATATTAGAAGAAAGCCTGATCATTTAGTTAATTTTTTTTTTCCTTAATGAAAACGTAAAACTGTAAAATTATTTATTATAAGTTAGCTAATAAAGGCCTTCTCTCTTGGAGAAATTACACCCTGGTTACAAATTTTGACATCGACGACGGATTTAAGTAGATTTATATTAAAACTAGCAGCTCCGCCCGCCTAGCTTGGGGGGGGGGGCGTCCTGGACTCCTCGCCATTTGGCTCGGGCCCGCCTGCGGCGGATCATCGCCTTTTTTTAATTTTTTATCTAATGTGAATGTGAGAAACGGACACGCCGCTATTATTATTTATATAGAATAATATATTAGGGTTGAGAGATAGAACAACAGAGTTTATATAAAGAGATATTCTATTTATTCTAAAGGCATATTTATTCAAATATGACAACAACAAACAAAGATCATTTTATCGTTCATATTAATGAACACCAGGAGCGTATATAAGGGGGGGGGGCGAGGGGGCCCGGGCCCCCTAAAAAATTTTCCAAACACATATACATATATAGGGATATACAGAAATCAGCGCAACAAATTTTTCCGCAGGATGGAAAACTTTGGTTCCGCAAAAGAAAAAATGTTCCGCACAAAATTTCGTGTGAAAAAAAATTTAGTTTCTTAAAAAAATTTTCCGCAGAAAAATTTTCGAATTCAGGCTCACCGAAAAAAATTTCTATATACGCCCCTGATGAACCCGAATAATCCCGCCAATAAGCACCAGTAGGTTTTAGGAAGCGATATTCGCTTAGGGTACAGTAAATTCGATACAAGTATTGTATATTTACTGAATATTTATTTAAATCATTTGAATACCAAATAGTGAAAATAAATGTACCTGGATAATTTGTATCTTAATAATTATACGTGTATCGTTTAAAAGTCTAAATGACCTAAGGAAAAAGAGTTTAAAAAAATTAATAATTTTAAAAATGTTGATTAAAAGAGTTTAGTTGTTATTGGAAATATTTTTCTTTCCATTATTTAATATTTATTTACGTATTTTGTGGAATTGTAACGTAGGATAGAAAAAAATGGAGTTGTGTTGGAATTAAAAATTACTAATTTATCTAAAGAAATGATAAAAAAAAATAAATTCAATCGGTTTAATAGCTAAAGATAAAAGCGTTTGATTGAATACTAATGTGGATAATAATAAGAATAAATAAATCACACAATGCACTATAAATATTACTTAAGCGCACAAGAAAGTAACAAGAAATATTTTTATCATGTAAAAAAAAACCGCTAATAGAAATTTTAATTAAAATAAAATCTCGCAAATGTTGTGCAAATATACTATTAAAAATTAAAAAAAATCTGGTGTGACTGGCGCACAGCACACAACTTTCTCTTACCCTTCGGTAAGAGAAAGTTGCGCACTGTGCTGGTCACACCAGATTTTTTGTGTCGAGATATATTTAGTTTCCGATAGCACCTTAGTTTCAAACTTGCATTTTAAATGTTGACTGCTTCAAATAAACTATGGTTATTTTTCAAAATTTTAATCTCATATTTGGACATTTTATACACAATATAGAATCGTAAATAAATACAAAATTTCATAAGAATTGGAAAAAAAAATTTTAAATGCCTAAAAAGTTCTAAAGGGGACCCCCTTTTGAATCTAAATTAACATACAAATCCCTATAGGAAATTAACATTGTTCCTATGCGAAGATAAGGTGGAAAGGGAATTTAAAAAGAGTAGAGAAAGACGATAATGTTTGCAAGTGAGAGAGAGACATATATGTTTTCTTTGAAACAATTAAAGACACAAATAAATTTTAAAAAAAAATGGGAATTTAAATAATAATTGATTTTTAATCTAATAAAAAGAAAAAGATTTAAATTCCGTTACCATGGCAACCATTTCTATCTTTCCTATGAAGAACAAGAGTAAAGTGGTCTTCAGAAGATTTCAACGGCAAAATGAGAATATACATTTTAAAGAGCATCTAAAAAATAATTGATTTTTGAATTTTAAAAAAAAATCCTTGGAGGGAATTTTGAGAAAATCGAAAAAAACTGAAAAAGTACATCAGTAAAGTACTAGTACTTTTTGGCCGATTTTGTTCAAAAGCTTATTTTGAGCGTGTGGGAAGGTACCTAAGTTAAATATAAAATTTCAATCCGGTAGCTCAATTCCTTCATGCTAAAAATCTGTCCACACATACAGACACACGCACGCACACACACACACACACACATACATACACACAGACCAATTTGCGGGACCCACTTTTTTGGACTCAGGGGACCTCAAAACATGTATATCCATCAAAATCTCGACATCGAATTTTTGACATGATCGCAATACTTTCTCTCCTATATATTTCATATATAGGCTAAGAGAAAGTAAAAATTGTTATATAGTTAAATTTTCCTTTTTTTTTTTTTTTATTATTCATTTACCGGATGAAACATGAAAAATTTAATAATTTTGGACATTAATTGTTTTAATTTTCGTTTATTAAGTTGCCAACTTCAAAAAACTTTGCTGTGTAAAAGAATACCTTTTTTTACTTTCTCTTACCTATGTATATATGTAATATATATATAGAGAGAAAGTATTGGATTCATGTCAAAAATTCGATGTCGAGATTTTGATGGAAATACACGTTTTGAGGTCCCCTGAATCCAAAAAGGTGGTTTTCGCGACATGGTCTGTCTGTGTGTCTGTGGGTGTGTGTTCAATTTTAAGCATGAAGGAATTGAGCTAAGAGGTTGAAATTTTATATATAAGTTAAACACCCCCCGGGACCGGAAAAATAAGCTTAATCAAAATCGGCCAAAGAGTACTAGTACTTTACTGATGTACTTTTTCAGTTTTTTTCGATTTTCTCAAAATTCGCTCTAACGATTTTGATTAAAAATTCAAAAAATCAATTATTTTTTAGATGCTGTTTCAAATGTATATTCTCGTTTTGCAATTGAAATCTTCCTGAAGACCACTTTACTCTTGTATTTCATAGGAAAGATAGGGAGAAATGGTTGCCATGGTAACAAAATATAAATATTTTCCCATACTTATAAATTTTACATCTGAATTCAAATGTTCCCTACTGTCGGGAACTAAATATATGTCGATACAAAAATCTGGTGTGACAGCACAGAACACAACTTTCGATTACCGAAGGTAAGAGAAAGTTGTGTGCTGTGTGCCAGTCACACCAGATTTTTTTAAATTTGAAAGTTAAGCATGTTCTTTCTTGTTTACTAAATCGATCTGTGGGATAGGTTTGTTAATTGGACTAGAAGTGGAAGCAACCGGCCTATAAACAAGTTTCTTTATTAATTACGTATTAAGGAAAGACGAGGCTGCGGGCTGCCCCTTCGATCGAAATGCTGGATTTATAATTAATACATACACACACACAGACACACAGACACACAGACAGACCATGTCGCGAAAACCACTTTTTTGGATTCAGGGGGACCTCAAAACGTAAAAGATCCATCAAAATCTCGACATCGAATTTTTGGACATTGAATCCACTCTTTTCTCTCTATATATATATTATACATATATAGAGGTAAGAGAAAGTAAAAATACAACCTAGTGTATAATTTATTTATTTAATTTCAATGACTGGGGACCAGCGACCTAGTAAAAAGCTAGTCCATCGCTTTCGAAAGGAGAAAGTCCCGGTTCGAATCCAGGGGGGTGATTTACCCAATCAAAAGACAAAACCATCTCGCAAATATTCCTATCTTTAACGATTTTATAGATTGACTGGTTAATTTATTAAGCATTGTCAGAAAAAATAAAGTGGAACTTTTATTTGATCCTCTCAAATTTTTTCGCTCTTCTATCAACATGTCGCGTTACAAGCTTTGACGTCACGTCAAAGGCCAAAACTATACATAGTCCATGACGTCACGAGCCGTGACGTCAAAAATAGGGAAAGTTGAAATTTGATATATATGACGAATTATAAAAAAAGATAATTGTGAGATTTAATTATTCAGATTTTTAAATTGATAAAATATAATTTTTAAAATAATTTAAAACGATTCAAATCTTCAATTGCTAAATAAATATTGTTCTCAGTTTTTAGCATGCCTCTATTGATTCCTCATTTTCCAATTATTAAGCGTTAATCAAAAACGAGATTTCTAATACCCTTAATTCAATAAAAATTTTCTCAACATTTTCAGTTAAACGCCTACGATCCGAAAAAAAGTTTCACTTGCATCGTGGGTTTTCATAAAACCACACACTGATTTTGTTTTTTCGCTCCCTTTCGGCTGCTGAGGCCATTTAGGCTTATGGGTCATCCCACGTCAATTCAACCAGGCCATTTCACCCATAATCTCAGATTTTTATGAAACTTGGCATGTTTGTTCTATATATAAAGATAAGTAATAGCACCAAATTTCGATTTTTTATCTCACTTAGTTTTCGAGTTATGGCTACTTTAAAGTTTTGATTTTTTCACCTTGCGCGGCTCGAATAATGCCAAACAAAATGTGACATGGAAGAGAAAATAATTTCTCATTTTCTTATTTGACACTCCAATCTTGATGAAATTTTTTTGGTATGTTCTTTAAACAATAAGGAATTAGAAAAAAAATATATCACGAATCTAAGTTAATCCTAAAATATAAAAAAAATTCATATTGTTGATTTTTTTTAGTTTTGAAAACGCAAACATGGTTTAGCGCTAAAGCCAATATCTCCAAAAGGGAATGAGATATTCAAGAAAATTTTTTTTTCTAAATAATCTACATGAAATGGGCTTTAATTTAGTAAAATAAAATGTTTGTGTATTTTGTTCCCTCTATTTCTAAAGTCCATTGCAAGTTTCAATATATAGTTTTACATGTTAAAAAGATTTCGCAAGGGCAAGAATGGAAAATTTGAGTGTCTGGGAGGGTACCTAACTTAAATATAAAATTTCAACCTCCTAGCTCAATTCTTTCATGATTTCAAATGGACACTGTGTGTGCCTGCTTAAAACTGAACACAGATGAAAATTCAATCAATTCAATTGAAAGTATGAAAGGATTGAGCTAGGAGGTTGAAATTTTATATTTAAGTTAGGTACCCTCGGGGACACTCAAAATAAGCTTTTGAACAAAATCGGCCAAAAAGTACTAGTACTTTACTGATGTACTTTTTCAGTTTTTTCCAATTTTCTCAAAATTTCCTGCAATGATTTTTATTAAAATTCATAAATCAATTATTGTTTAGATGCTCTTTAAAATGTATATTTTCATTTTGCCCTTGAAATCTTTTTAACATGTAAAACTATATATTGAAACTTGCAATGGACTTTAGAAATAGAGGGAACAAAATACACAAATATTTTATTTTACTAAATTAAAGCCCATTTCATGTAGATTATTTAGAAAAAAAAATTTCTTGAATATCTCATTCCCTTTTGGAGATATTGGCTTTAGCGCTAAAGCATGTTTGCGTTTTCAAAACTAAAAAAAAATCAACAATATGAATTTTTTTTTATATTTTAGGATTAACTTAGATTCGTGATATATTTTTTTTCTAATTCCTTATTGTTTAAAGAACATACCAAAAAAATTTCATCAAGATTGGGTGTCAAATAAGCAAATGAGAAATTATTTTCTCTTCCATATCACATTTTGTTTGGCATTAGCCAAGCCGCGCAAGGTGAAAAAAATCAAAACTTTAAAGAGCCATAACTCGAAAACTAAGTGAGATAAAAAATTGAAATTTGGTGCTGTTACTTATCTCTATATATAGAACAAACATACCAAGTTTCATAAAAATCTGAGATTATGGGTGAAATGGCCTGGTTGAACTGACGTGGAATGACCCTTAACTAACAGCGTATCAATAACACAAATATTTTGATTTGTTGTATTTTCCTTGATACAAATTATTATTTGTTTAATCAATTACCTCCCTTCCCTTTCTCTTTTCTTGATTTTAATAAAACAGGTAGAGGTGGAAATGAGATTAACAGAGAAGGTTACAAGTCAAGGTGTTTCTTTTGAAAAGAGAGAATAATGACTCAGCTCCCAAGTCAGTTTTGTAAACACGAAAGGGCGGTTCTCCTACCCACCAACTACAACCTACCTTTAGAGAACAATTCATTAGTGGAGGTAATTATACTATTATCATCCAAACTCCCCGTCCCCCCTCCTTCTTCCCATACATATCCCAATGGAGAATGGTCGTCCCCCTGATGCTAAAACAAATTCATCACTGTCGGACCAGTTTTAAAAACAGTAAACGCTAATGAGACAAATTAATTAGGCCTCACATGTCATGTCAGGGGAAGAAACTTTAGGTATTAACCCTACGGATTAATATACAAAGTTTTCTTTGTTATTATTTAGAATATTATTATTATTATCTCCAAACTCGATTATGTTTATAAGTTTTATAAAAGTAATTGAATTGAATTGATTCTATTATTAGATATTAGAAACGTTTTATCGATAAATAATTTATGAAAATGTGATGAAATACGATCATTTCGTTCTCGTATATTAATAGATAAATAAAATAATCAAAATATTGCTTCGTTCACCAAAAAGTTAAAAATTAATAATTGAATTTGAGAATGTAATCCGTAAACTCCCAATAAATAACAAATTCAATAGTATACCAGTGTTATTTAAAGTATTTTCCACAAAGCAAGAAAATGGAAAATTCATCTATCAAGAGATCCATAATTTGAACATTTTTTTTATTTCGTTATTGAAAGTATAGGGCAACCCATATGGTCCCGTAGAATTTTGCTCCTGAGTGTGCATTATCCAGCTTCAGCTGTTAGTTTATAAAGAAAGTTGCGCTTCTGGAGTGAACAATCATATACAATTTTATTTTATATTTTTTACAGGGGTCTTACTATTAAATACAAGGAACTTTAAAGAAAAATTGTATAATTACCAGATGGATGTTATACCTGTATATATGTGTATATTAATTAATCCAATCATATATTATTTGTAGAACTTATATCAAGATATCTATTCAATATAGGGGAGAGAGGGGGAATGGCGTTCACTTTTAAGGAAAACATGCTTATATCTAATAAATCATTTATTATAAATCCAAATTAAGATGGGTAATAAAGTCTTTAATTATCGAGTAATCAACAATTTAACACCAAAAGCATATATCTTTGCCCTATTAGTAGTAGGGAAACAATATTAAAAAAACATGTTTGGAGCGGTATTTGCCCCTGGCTTTGGGTAATGCCGCTCAGGGCATGGGTAATAACGCTCAAATGTATTTTTGGAATATAAACATGTAAGATACATTTTAATTAAAGAAATATTTTATGAGATCAATCTTATACAATAAAAGTAAAGTCTACAATCACAAATTAGCATCAATTATTCCCATTTGGCGTACGATCAGGCCTTTTTCAATATAACAAATAGAGTAAAGTCTCGATGTGAAATCAACTTCCAATTATTATACTTATAATATAAACTAATCACTATTATTAGAGGTAACACAAATTAGAAATAGAAATATTTTATTTTTGGACACATAAATCACAGATATATCCATCTGGCGAATCCCACACTGAACACATAGCATGAGCCCCACATTCCACTTGGTTTAGAGATGGCGCAGCAGCAATACCGTACAACTCGTTATTTTTTCCAATTTCTTCGCAAACAATACTTTTGTTATAATTTTCATCATCCACATTCAATTCATCATCACTGTCATCGTCACAAAGCTGCTCTTCATCTTCACAGTCTGAAACTTTCTAGGGGTACGATGGCGCTCAGATGAGCGGTATTACCCCAAACGGTAGTTTTATAATTAATTTGAAATAAAAAAAAATCATTTGCAATTGTTGAAAATTGATTACATTATCACAGAATAGAATAGTTTTACTGTCAGAAAAGTAAAATTAAAAATTTAATAAGCATTAAAATTTTGGACTTATCGACAAAAAACACGACACCGAAAATTAGATCAGTGCGGCCACAAACGAAGAAACTCACTTCACGGTCACATGACGCAAGCTGACTGTCCTTGCATTGTTACCGTTATAACTCTCCCTTGCATTTACGCTCCGTGGCGATTTGGCCGGCCTTTATTTTTTGACAGAGTTACAGGGTGAAAGCGCCAAAAATTAATTATTTAAATTTGTTCTTAGTATAGGGTCTAGTAGAAGAAAGTTAGAAGTATAGACATGTTTAATATTGATAAATTTATAAATAGGGACAAAGCTATTATTTCATGATTTATTTTTTATACTGAAAATGTTTAATCAATATCCGTATATGTGTTTGGAGTGTGTGTGTTTGTGTGTAATATATTGTATTTATATCTCTATAAACCCTGAGTTAAAACGAATAAAACTTTATATAATTATCTTAGTACAGTACGGGGTGGATTAATTTTATTAAGACGAATATCTTTTTCATTTACTGTACGATTTAAAGTCGACATGCTCTAACTTTTGTGGATAAAAATTAAATATAAACCACTTTAATAGTTAAAGCTTTTATCTTTATTTAAATGTAAAATGCAACAAATTTATATTATTCCACTAAAGAAAAAATTTTATTCGTTCCTTGTCCTATAAAAAAAAGTTAATGATTGATAGAAGTGCTTTAAATTAGATTTTTTAAAGGAAATATTACCAAAAAAATCTGGTGTGACTGATTGCTCACCACACAAGTTTTTCTTTACCTTCGGTAATAGAAAGTTGTGTCCTGTGCTTGTCACACCAGATTTTTTGTGTCAATATATTTATATTTTGTTACCATGGCAACCATTTATTGTAACTTTTCTACAAAGTTCAAGAGTAAAGTGGCCTTCAAATAATTTTGAGAACAAAATGAGAATATACATTTTAAAAAGCAACTAAATAATAATTGATTTATGATTTTTAAACAAAATCGACGTAGCGAATTTTGAGAAAATCGAAGAAAAGGGAAAAAGTACGTCAGTAAAGTAATAGTATTTTTTGGCCGATTTGTTCAAAATATTCGGGTCGCGTCCCGAGAGGGGGGTACCTAACTTAAATAGAAAATTTCAATCTCCTATATCAATTCCTTTATGCTTTAAATTGAACACACAGACAATGACAAGACACAGACAGACAATGTTGTAAAAACCACTTTGAACCTCAAAGCTTGTATATCCATAAAATCCCAAGCGGGAAAAATTTATTTCAATTAAATTGACTACAAATCATTTGAAATAAATAGGGATGGGGTCTAAATGACCTAAGATGCCGAAAAAGACCTTAATAAAAAAAAATCCATAAAAATCTCGTGGCATAAAACCAGGGCCGGAACTACAAGATTTTTTAGGGAGGGGGGCAAAATTTAATTTGCAGCCCCCTTCTTAAATTTTTCTATACAAAATTCAAATCATTTTGCCTTTTTTTTAGTAAATCTTTCTTTAATTGCCGCCCCCCTGATATCTGCCGCCCGGGGCACATGCACTTACCCCCTAGATTCGACCCTGCATGAAACCAATACTTTCTATATATTTATATTATCATATATAATTAAGAAAAAGTAAAAAACATTAAATATGTGTGATAACAACATATTTAAAATAAATTTCTAAAATTTCCGTAGGAGAATTTTTTTATTTCTTTTGAGATAAGGGTGAAAGCGAAATTTCAATTCTACCATATAAAAGATATAGATCAGAAGAATATCTCTTGACATGAATTGGAGGTCATCTGAGTGATATCAGCAAAGTTGAAATGACCTCGCGTGTCTATTGAATAAATAAATAAATAACTAAATATGCTGAACTTGGGACAGTTATATTTACCTTTCCTAACTTAAATGGAAAATAATACTATAATACGATAACTTTCTTCTAACAATCACGATATTTCTACCTTCTTTTATGAAATGATAAGGCAAAAAAAAGTTATTTTTTCTCACTTTCAATATTTGTTTATGAATTTTTTTTATTTCTTAAATGGATGTAGCTATAAGTTTTTATTCAAACAATTCAAAAAAAGATGAAACAAGAGAAATGATAGGTTTCAAATCTGACAATTTCTTGATAAAAGAGAAAATTAATTTTATAAAAGGAAGGAAAGTAAATACGAATCTATTGTTAGAAATAAAAAATCTGGAGTGACTGGTCGCACAGCACACAACTTTCTATTATCGAAGGTAAGAGTTCTGTACCTGTTACACCAGATATTTTGGGTCGATATATATTTATTTAGTTTCCCACAGTAGAGCCTATATTAGATGGACGATGTTATGCATAAAGGAACCAAGCGACATTAACCTAAATCTGAGATAAAGGGCATTTCATTTGCACAATTGTAAACAAAACCAATGACAATGACTTTTTTTCTTTTTTTTTACAAAAAAAGTACACAGATTAATAATGTTGTGATTTAAATAAAGAAGTAGATCTTCTTTTTCCCTACAAGATGGCGGTCTTAACTCAATTTCGATCATAATGGCGCTTGGTTCCTTTATGCAAAACGAAGGTCCAGGGACATTTGTTTATAAACATATAAAATATTTATATTTTGTTTCCAAGGCAAATATTTTCCCTCTTTCTTATGAAGTAAAAGAGTAAAGTGGCCTTCAAACAAATTAGAGAGCAAAATGAGAATATATATTTGAAAGAGCTTCTAAAAAATAATTGATTTTTGAATTTTAATCAAAATTATTATAGCAAATTTTGAGAAAATCGAAAAAATATATCAGTAAAGTACTAGTACTCTGCCGATTTTGTTCGCTTCGTGTATGTGCCATGGAATTTGAATATTAAATTTCGACTTTCTAGCTCAATTCGTGTATGCTTTAAATTTAACACAGACAGCCAGACAGACCATGTCGCGAAAACCACGTTTTTGGATTCAGGGGACCTCAAAACGTGTATGTCCATCAAAATCTCGACATCGAATTTTTGACATGAATCCAATACTTTCTCTATATATGCGAATATATATCTTGATTAAATATACAAATTAAACACTAGGTTATTTGTTTCAAAGGTTTTATTAATTAAAAATTAACACTTGATACGTATTTCGACAATTCCTTGTCATCATCAGAAGTGATTACATTCTAATGACATACTTCTGATGATGACAAGGAATTGTCGAAATACGTATCAAGTGTTAATTTTTAATTAATAAAACCTTTTGAAACAAATAACCTAGTGTTTAATTTGTATATTTAATTTTAATTTACAAAATGTTTCAACGAGAACCAACGGTCGAAAGTTTAAATCTTATCTATCTTGAATTGTAAGTGATTAAGAAATTAATAAAAATGTGAGCGAAATCTTTCAAAGCACATGCTATGCTATCTACAAAACAATTTGAATCCTTGCGGGGTGACGATAAAACATAAAATTCCGTGGTCTGAGCGAGGGAGTGTCGTAAAAGACGCCTTAAAAGGGTCCCCAGGTGCAACAAGTGAACTCAAATGAGTAACTCTCTTATTACATCCCTCTTACGTTTATGTATTTTTTAAAAAGCCAATGCTTTTTCAATCAATAACAAGAGTAGTCACGGTTGATAAGGGGAAGGGTTGGTTGCTTAATTAATAATACTCTTAAAAAGGTCAAATCATTGATTTTTTAAACTTTTATAAATCTAAGTAGCTTTTATTTTAAATTGAGAACAATCTCAAACTCCTTGATTGAGTTTAATAAAAAATTTAAATCTAATTTTCGAATGCTTAGGTCTTGTAAAAAAAATCAAATTAATTTTAAATATAGAGAAGAGGTAGAGCTCTTAATTTATAAATATGATGCCGAATAAGAAGTTAAAATATATAAATACGTGGTTGCCATTCACCAGATATGATCTAGGTACATTGTATTTAATGACCACATTGCATTTGTTAATTAATAATTATCATTTAAGAACATGTTTAATATTTAATGTTTCCCAAGGTAAGAGATAATAACTTAATGAGAACTATTGCCCAAATTATTTATGATCAATAATAACTTTATTAATATTATCATGCATGTTACGTCAAAATCTCTCTTATAAGCACGAGGTGGGGCTTTTAAGTTAATTTCTCTTTGATGATGAGAAAAATTAGTTTCTCAAAAGCTTAAAGAATTAATTTACATTTAAATATAAAATCAAATAATGTGAATATTGAATTTTCAAAAGGAACAAAAAAGAGCCCAAAAGTGTTTGATTAAAAATAAACTAGAAAAGAATTTTATTTAGCAATAGCAGATTAATTGTGGGTTAAGGGGGGGGGGAGCAATGGAAAGACTATTCAATTATTTCATTTCAAAAAATAAAGAGTAAATTTAGATATAAATTATGAATGTGGAGGTGAGAGCATACTTTTTCCAAACGTCCCAGGAGGGTACTAAACTTGAATATAAAATTTCAACCTTCTAGCTCATTTCGTCATTGAGACATTTTTTTCACACACACACACAGACAGAACATGTAGCGAAAACCACTTTTTACTTTCTCTTACCTCTATATATATAATATATAGAGAAAGTATTGGATTCATGTCAAAAATTCGATGTCGAGAGTTTGACGGATATACACGTTTTGAGGTCCCCTGGATCACAAAAAGTGGTCTGTCTGTGTGTCTGTGAACAAAATATATCAAGAACGGAAAGAGTTGGGAGGTTGAAATTTTATATTTAAGTTAGGCACCCCATGGGACGTGACACGAAGCTTTTGAACAAAATCGACCAAAGAGTACTAGTACTTTATTGATGCACTTTTTCAGTTTTTTCCATTTTCTCAAAATTCTCTCCAACGATTTTTTTTTTTTTTTAATTCAAAAATCAATTATTTTTTAGCTTCTCTTTAAAATGTATATTCTCATTTTGTTATTGAAATACTCTGAAGACCACTTTACTCTTGTAGTTCATAGGAAGGATAGAAGTATATAGAAGATAGTTGCCATGGTAACAAAATATAAATATTTTCTTATACTTATAAATTTTACATCTTGAAAATCGAATGTACCGAACTGCCGGAAACTTATGTCGACACAAAAAATCTGGTTTGACAAGCACAGAACACAACTCTCGATTACCGAAGGTAAGAGAAAGTTGTGTGCTGTGCGAGAATGACACCAGATTTTTTTTAAATTTGTTGTAGATTTGTTTATTGTTGTATAAAAGGGTGCCAAAATTTGTTTATTTAATCTAAATCGGTATTTAATCCTTAGGGAGGTAATACCGCATTTTAGGGATCCGACCACCTTTATGAAAATGTTGCAAGAAGCAAAAGAGGAGACCGTCAAAAACATATGCAAATTCTGTACTTCAAATAAAATAGTATTGTAATCAATAGTTCAATAATCTCTGTTCTTCAGCTTTCATCATCACCATTACCATAGTAGATACCATATCACTTTTATAATATGTACATGGACTTTTATTATGTAATTTTACTATGTAATTCTAATATGTTATTTTACTATGTATTTTCTGTTATATATTGGAACTCTTACTATGTTATTTTATTATGTAATTTTTGATATTTTTTATGTTGAATTACTATGTAGTTATTTCTGTTTTATTCATTTTATTTGTATGCTTTTGTTTTATTTCATGTTATTTTACTTATTTATGTAATTTTTTTTTTAAATTTTTTTTTATATTGTTTGGCATTTACTGAGAAAGTAATCCATTTGCTTAAAAGTAAAATTTTACAAAAAAAAAAAAATTTTATTTTAAATTTTAGTTTTAAAGAAAAATACTATTTTGTTTACTAGAAGGGGTGATTTACACCCTTTCTCACCCTCCCGACTGGGGTACAAGACTTTACCATATAATTAAATAAAGAATTATATATATCATGTGTTGGTCCATGAGGTAATTATGAAAAACATATAACCAAGTATTTATTAATTTAAATAAGCGAAAAATGTAGGTACCGCCGGGAGTTGCACCACGGATCTTGTCGATTTACGCTCAACATGCCCTACTGTTGGACCACAGTACGCACTCGCTTATTTAAATTATGATAGATCGCTGATTTCAGTCTACTAGAGAAACGCCGCTCAAATCAAGCGTTCAGATTTCTCCGTTACTGAGGCGCGATCTAGATGGACGTTTTGAGAAATTAACTCAATTATTTATTAATTGCATAATTGAGTTAATTTCTCAAAACGTCCATCTAGATCGCGCCTCAGTAACGGAGAAATCTGAACGCTTGATTTGAGCGGCGTTTCTCTAGTAGACTGAAATCAGCGATCTATCATAATTTAAATAAGCGAGTGCGTACTGTGGTCCAACAGTAGGGCATGTTGAGCGTAAATCGACAAGATCCGTGGTGCAACTCCCGGCGGTACCTACATTTTTCGCTTATTTAAATTAATAAATACTTGGTTATATGTTTTTCATATAATTAAAAATTGGATAATTTTATAAGTAAATGTTGAGAGAAAAAAAAATTTAATTCGTTATGAAAATATTCATTACCTTAATAATAAGATGACCAGACGGGGTGTGGCGTAATGAGGTTGGGGGATGAACGTCTTATTTGCACAAATCACAACACAAAAATTAAAATAAACTAAACACACGCGAGAGAGAGAGTGGAGCTGACTCGAATGACTCATGACTCGTCTCAAATTCAACTAAATCACAGACCGCCTGACAGGCAGGCAGCCTTGCAGGCTCTAGAAGCATTCCTCTCTGAGCGACCAAGAATTAATTATCAAATAAGTTCTCTATTTATAAAAATTCTTATCACTTGCAAACTAACGGGGTTTTATTCCGATGGAAATAAATTCGAAATTAAATAACTATAAAAAGACTCACTTCATTTATCCACCATTAAAACTCACCGCAATTTAAATAAAATAATTCCAAGTTATTTTTTGTATTTATTTATTTATTAGGGATAAATTTGAATTAAAATAATTTTTAAAGGACTCATTTTATTTACCCACCCCTATTATCAATAAACACTTATTTTTTATTAAGGTTTTTTACTTTCTCTTACCTCTATATATGTTAATATATATAGAGAGAAAGTGTTGGATTCATGTCAAAAATTCGATGTCGAGATTTTGACGGATATACACGTTTTGAGGTCCCCTGAGTCCAAAAAAGTGGTTTTCGCGACATGGTCTGTCTGTGTGTATGTGTCTGTCTGTGAACAAAATAACAAAATCTGGTGTGACTGGCGCACAGCACACAACTTTCTCTTACCTTCGGTAATCAAAAGTTGTGTACTGTGCTTGTCACACCAGATTTTTTGTGTCGACATATATTTAGTTCCCGACAGTACGGAACATTGGAATTCAGATGTAAAATCTATAAGTATGGGAAAATATTTATATTTTGTTACCATGGCAACCATTTCTACTATCTTTCCTATGAAATACAAGAGTAAAGTGGTCTTCAGAAGATTTCAATCGCAAAATGAGAATATACATTTTAAAGAGCATCTAAAAAATAATTGATTTTTGAATTTAAAAAAAAATCGTTGGAGCAAATTTTGAGAAAATCAAAAAAAACTGAAAAAGTACATCAGTAAAGTACTAGTAATCTTTGGCCGATTTTGATTAAAAGCTTATTTTTCCGGTCCCGGGGGTGTTTATCTTAAATATAAAATTTCAGCCTCATAGCTCAATTCCTTCATGCTTAAAATTGAACACACACCCACACACACACACACACACACACACACACACACACACACACAGACAGACCATGTCGCGAAAACCACTTTTTTGGATTCAGGGGACCTCAAAACGTGAAGATCCATCAAAATCTCGACATCGAATTTTTGACATGAATCCAATACTTTCTCTCTATATATATATTACATATATACATAGGTAAGAGAAAGTAACAAGAACGAAAAGAGCTAGGATGTTGAAATATTATATTTAAGTTAGTCACCCCCATAGGACGTGACACGAAGCTTTTGAACAAAATCAGCCAAAAAATACTCGATGTAAAGAGTACTTTACTGATGTACTTTTTCAGTTTTTTTTCGATTTTCTCAAAATTCGCTCCAACGATTTTGATTAAAATTCAAAAATAAGTAATTTTTGAGATGCTCTTTAAAATGTATATTCTCATTTTCCCATTGAAATCTTCTGAAGACCACTTTACTCTTGTATTTCATAGGGAAGATAGGAGAAATGGTTGCCATGGTAATAAACTATAAATATTACTTTACATCTTGAAAATCGAATGTACCCTACTGATGGAAACTAAATACATAACACGAAAAATCTGGTGTGACAAGCACAGAACACAACTTTCGATTACCGAAAGTGAGAGAAAGTTGTGTGCTGTGCGAGAGTCACACCAGATTTTTTCGGCATCGGATGCCATTTAGACCTCGTCCCTATTTATTTAAATTAAAATATTTTGATTTATCTTTTAAATAATAAAAATTATCGCGCACACGCATAAAATGAATTTTCAAGAGAAATACACGTTTTTAAATTCTATCTATATATATAAAAATGAAATGGGGAAAATGTATGTATGTATGTAAATATGTATGTATATGTTCTATAGAAATCCACAATTTTCAATGAATCCATTTGAAATTAAGTACACCTATAATACATGGCTCTGGGAGTAACGTAGTAATAATTTGAATCTCTTAAATGTTTTGGAAAATTAATTATAATCAAATTTCGTCAATATGAGAACACAAAATCAACAAGTTGGCTAGAAATTAGAGAGCGTCCTTTATGCTGTGTGAACCAGCTTCCTACCTGACTATGGGCTGGGGGTGGGGGCTACGCAGCAGTTGAAAAACGAAGAGAGGACTCAGGTGACTGACCCTTTAAACAGTCATAAACAGTCCCTTTTGTGCTGTTCCCAGTCGGTACCCTCGCCTCGCTTGAATATAAGATCCTTCCTTAACATCTTAACACTTGCATATATAATGTCCCAAATTGGGAATAAACTTGCTCGCCTTCGGCGAGCAAGGGGTCCAGGGGCACAGCCCCCTGGCTAGGCGGAAAGCCCGCCGAAGGCGGGCTTTGCGACTAGTTCTATATATAAAGAGAACCAATGATTCAAATTTTCAATTTGTTTTATTTACACGGAAATTTTTTTGGACTCAGGGGACCTCAAAACGTGTATATCCATCAAAATCTCGACATCAAATTTTTGACATGAATCCAATACTTTCTCTCTCTCTCTATATATATACATAGGTAAGAGAAAGTAAAAAGCCTTTAATATTATTTACCATATTACTTTATCTGATAACAAAAATTTTAATTACTCGCCCTTTTTAGAATGATCAAAGAAGCAATAATATGATACCTGTAGCAATGACCTATATTTCTAACAACATATCAATTACATATCGGACTAATGGCCAGACATGTTCCAAAGAAAAGACCTGGAGGGTATTTTTGTCAAAGGGTTGAAGAGACAACCGAGACCTGGGTCAAGGGCCATTTCTAGGAAGAAAAACCTTCAGATAAAATTAGACTGTCTACAAAAGTAATCTCTCGATCGTTAAATATAATATTAATATTTGAGGGGAAAAAATAAATTTTGAAATTACAATATTATAAGCATCTAATATTAAACACATTCGTGGAAGGCAAGAAGGAAATATTGAAGAGACAGCCATTATTTCATTAATTTGATAAAAAATTTTAATCAAAAGCTGACGTTTCGGTTCCGGTTTGAATGTTCATCGGACCTTTAATTATCTCTTTAAGGGGCTTCAGCAGGGCACATTGAATCTTTAGTCCGAAACTACTGAGGCATTTAAAAGTATTTTTTTAAGCTGTTTTTTTACGATTACGATTAATTAAAAAATATTTTTTTATATATAGGCTATAGAAAATGCAAAAAAAAAAAAAACTATAATGAAAATTGTAATTTTTTTTTAAATCTAAAAATGTAAAAATTATTAAAATCCTACCTATAATAATTAAATGAAATGGGGACCAAGTCAAAAATAAATTTCGTTTTTATTCAAAAATTAACGGCCAGATAGTTGAGCACTCTTGCAAAAGATGGCAGGCTAGTCAAATAGCCGGCATTATCAAATCACTTATACGCCTATATTTATATATTTTTATGCTTTAATATATAATAATATTTATAATCTGTTCATAAATAAAAGATCAACGAAAATCAAACAAATACGTGAGATTAAATACAGCCCCACCATTCTGCCAACTTTTGGCAAATTTACGTAATAGTTGGAATTTTTAAGGCCTCTAACGTCATCTTATAGGCAAAAACATGCGAACAGCTTGCCTCTTGAGGCGCCTTAAGCAGATATGAAATACATTCAAGCATTAATCATACAAAGTTGATATTATTCTTTAATTGGTAGGAACAGAGCCTAATAGAGATTTGTTAGGACAAAAAATTTGAAAGGATTATCCAGTGTATTTAAACCTATTTAAATGCCATCGAAAATTAATTTTGAATTCAAATATATAGAACTATCAAATATTTTTGGCTCTCTATAATTAAATTCATCTATCAACTATAAAAGAGCAGGTCCTCTATGTTCTTCTCAATTTTATATACATTTCTGGTTGATCTTGGGCGTTGAGTGCTCTTTTCTTCCCTCATTCATTTTTTTCTTTTCTTTTAAATTGCCCCTTTTGAAGAGGAGACGAATTCTGGTAGGCGAGAAAATAATTGCCCTCGGGAGGAAAGGAGTTGAAAACAAACCGCCCTTCCCTCTCTCCCTTTCGTCTTTACTCTCACGAATTCTATTAAACCCAAAATTACGGACCTAGTCTGCTTGTTTTCAAGTCTTAAATTTAATAACCATGCTCCTTTTTTTTTTTGTTGTTCATACAAACATTTAGATAAATAAGAGAAAAATTAAAATTTTTATTCGTTGGCAAGCAATACAAAAAAGATAAGTACGAGAGGGTCGATAAACAAAAAAAAGTAAAGAGAATTACCTTAATTATTATTATTAAAAAAAAAAAAATCTGGTTCAAATCCTACAATGTTACAAGGACCTTAAATAAGCAGCTCTTTGGTGAGTGAAAAACACGGATTAACTAACCACGCAACCACTCTGTACCGCAAAAAATGGCTGTCCTTTGAATAATCAACTGAATATAAGTGTTGTTTTTTTTTTTTTTAATAATAAGCTTAAGAAAAAATTAATTAACTTTCGTTAAGAAATGTGACATTTTCGAATTGCAACCCCCCCCCCCCTCTATCAATATATGATATGTAGGCGAAAAGAAAGAAAGTAAGTAAGATGATTATCAATTAATTGAATCAATCAGTTTATTAAAGCATTATAGATAAAAAAAAGAACTTGAATGAACTGTTCTTTTTTGAGAGTAAGGCCTGTAGTGAGTGCTTTGAATGAGTAATGACGTCACTCGGGCACGTAGAGAAAACACCAAGACGGATCGTTGGAGCATAAATAGACATAAATGTCATTCAGAATATTGAAAAAATTAATTTAAAATAAAAAGAAAAAAATCTGGTGTGACTGGCGCACAGCACACAACTTTCTCTTACCCTTCGGTAAGAGAAAGTTGTGCACCGTGCTGGTCACACCAGATTTTTTGTGTCGAGATATATTTAGTTTCCGATAGCACCTTAGTTTCAAACTTGCATTTTAAATGTTGACTGCTCCAAATAAACAATGGTTATTTTTCAAAAATTTTAATCTCATATTTGGACATTTTATACACAATATAGAATCGTAAATAAATACAAAATTTCATAAGAATTGGAAAAACAAATTTTAAATGCCAAAAAGTTCTAAAGGGGACCCCCTTTTGAATCGAAATTAACATACAAATCCCTATAGGAAATTAACATTGTTCCTTGCGAAGATAAGGTAGAAAGGGAATTTAAAAAGAGTAGAGAGAGACGATAATGTTTGCAAGTGGGAGAGAGACATATATGTTTTCTTTGAAACAATTAAAGACACAAATAAATTTAAAAAAAATGGGAATTTAAATAATAATTGATTTTTAATCTAATAAAAAGAAAAAGATTTAAATTCCGTTACCATGGCAACCATTTCTATCTTTCCTATGAAGAACAAGAGTAAAGTGGTCTTCAGAAGATTTCAACGGCAAAATGAGAATATACATTTTAAAGAGCATCTAAAAAATAGTTGATTTATGAATTTTAAAAAAAATCCTTGGAGGGAATTTTGAGAAAATCGAAAAAAACTGAAAAAGTACATCATTAAAGTACTAGTACTTTTTGGCCGATTTTGTTCAAAAGCTTATTTTGAGCGTGTGGGAAGGTACCTAAGTTAAATATAAAATTTCAATCCGGTAGCTCAACTCCTTCATGCTAAAAATCTGTCCA
Organism: Euborellia annulipes; assembly: GCA_023213315.1. Lineage (NCBI taxonomy): Eukaryota > Metazoa > Arthropoda > Insecta > Dermaptera > Anisolabididae > Euborellia > Euborellia annulipes. Next base: position 27,635 of record JAKCPI010009658.1, read on the forward strand.
CACACACATACATACACACAGACACACACACATACATACACACACACACAGACCAATTTGCGGGACCCACTTTTTTTGGACTCAGGGGACCTCAAAACATGTATATCCATCAAAATCTCGACATCGAATTTTTGACATGATCGCAATACTTTCTCTCTCTATATATTTCATATATAGGCTAAGAGAAAGTAAAAGTATTTAGAATGAAGGAGATTCAAATTTGTTCAAAAGTGTTTTCTTTGCTCCAAATATTTAATTATCTGCATAACTTTACCTCGACTAAATTAAAATTACATATACAGTAGAGTCCCGTTAATCCGAACTAATTGGGACCTAGGGTCGTTCGGATTATCGGGAAGTTCGGATTAACCGGAATTGTAAGCTTGAATTAGTTAATTTTGATAATAAAGTCGTATTTATAACGTTGTAACCCATGAAACTTGTCGGTGATATTAAACTCTAAATGAATATTTCATAATTTACGTTTAATTAAGAGAAAAAGAAACTCATTAATTTGCGTGATGTGTGAACGCGGTTATTAAAAAAAAAAAAAAAATCGTACGCAAAAAGAGTTCGGATTAACCGGAAGTTCGGATTACCGGGACTCTACTGTATATTATTAAATAATTATTACCTAATTAAATGTATACTTCAATTTAGTGGGAACTTGGTGATCTTAGAGAAAAAAAAAAAAAAAAACACTTCTTTATGATGTCTTTAACAAACCGGGCGGTTATTATCTATCTACCTCCGTAGTTGAGTTTTGCCAAGATTCCTTCTTTGTTTTGTTTATTTCACAAAAAAAAATTTGATTTATAGATTTTTAAATTTATTTTGTATTGCATAAACGGACGTATAAATTGCAAACAAGGATGTTGACTACCTCCAGCAAACCTATGCCCTTGAATGCTATCTATTGTTCTAAATCATCGAAATAATTGAATTCATTTTTCTTTAAAATATTATAAACCACATCTGTACATAATTTAGAATACATAGTAACATTCATATCATCAACTAATCAAGGTATTCTGAATTTTGATCAAACTCATTTTCTGGCTATAGTGAAATTTCTTTGAATTAGGCTGAACGCACACCAATTGAACAAAACGATTTGCTCAATGCCAACACACACCGATTAGGCGAAATGTTTTGCCATTGAGCACTTTTGCCTAATCGGTGTGCGCTAGCATTTTTGCTCAATGGCAGAACATTTTGTCCAATGCGAACGCACACCGATTGAGCAAAAAGCTCAATGACGAAACATTTTGTTCAATGATGTCGAAACATGTCTAATTGTGTTTTGTCTCCTAGATGTGCGTTGGTTGACCCATAGAAAAGCATTGCAAAAACGTTTTTGCTCAATTGGTGTGCGTTCAGACTTAGGGAAAAAATTATTTCTATCATAAATAAATAATTAGTAATGTGAACAAAATACAAGTATAGTTTCTTCTTCGTTTAGATTTATAACCAAAAGGAATTATTTGAATATCAATTTTCAAAAGTATCAATAAAGTCAAAATTTTTAACATGATTATTAGATTATGTTGATTAAGGCAATAAATTAACTAGAAGAGGTAAATCTGGGGATTCACACTTCTAATTAAGAAATCTCAAAATAAATAAATAAATAAAATAATATAATACCAGGTAGAACGTTATATTTTTAAACACTATTAAATATATATTCTTTAAAATTTATTAATTTTAAGAGCTTCAGAAAATATCAGTAAAGTACTAGTATTCTTTGGTCGATTTTGTTCAAAAGATTCTTGTCGCGTCCCCTGAAATATAAAATTTCAACCTCCTAGCTCTTTTTGTTCTTGAGATATTTTGTTCACACCCACACAGACAGACCATGTCGCGAAAACCACTTTTTTGGATTCAGGGGACGTCAAAACGTGTATATCCATAAAAAACTCGACATCGAACTTTTGACATGAATCCAATACTTTCACTCTCTATATATTAACAAATATATAGAGGTAAGAGAAAGTAAAAAGGAAAATTTGGAGTTCACAAATTTTACCAAACAAAGGTGGGTGGATCAAAAATAATTTCCTTCTCATTTATGATTATTTATAGCATTAGGAGGTTCTTAAGTTAATCCTTTTTATACATATACTGGTACATATATACGAGTATAACTCAAGTATATTTACGCAAAGATTTTGCACAAATGAGGAAAATGAGATTTATATTCGGCCTTGCCTCCCCTCCAATCGGTTTAAATGCCTCTAGATACTAGTATGTGGTTTTGCATTAAAAAAGACAAAGCGCCTTAGTAAAGTTAATCTGGCATCTCTCTTTCCGAGCTAATTAAAGACCCCTCCTGACGATGACGTTTATATTTTGTCAAAGCGGATTAAAACCTTTTTTTTTCTATTAAATCTCGCTCTTTCTCTCTCACATATTATAGGTAGTCTATATATGATATAATCTACCTTTTGAATTTGGTATTGTATTAAATATTATTATATTTTAAAGGTATTTAATTTTTTTAGAGTTTATAAAAATAACTGCAGTTGTGGGTGGGTTATATTTTAAGTACAATCAGGAACTGCGGAGATTAAGACGTCAGAGAAAAAAGGCAGACACTTGAACTCCAGCATCTCTCTCAAAGATATTCTTAAAATGTTTAACCGGAAATTGTTAAAATCCTTAAAAAAATAAAGTTATTAACAAATTCACAAAAGAAATTTCGAAATCATTAAACAGATGCAATGAGACGATATCTATGCATAAATAGTTCATTTAAAATAAGAAAAAGAAAATGTTATTTTTACAGAATCTGACAGTATATGAGTAAGTAGTTAACAGTTTCGGTCACACCGCGACCTACAAGTATATTGTCAAGTGACTAGGTTTAAACAAACACAATACAAATTGATGAAGAATAGGGCTATGAGGAATTGACGAGGTGTAACGTGGAGAAAAGCAGCCAGGTAAGAAGCCTCTATTAATTAAACAGACTCCTTTAACAAAACGTTTCGGCCAAATTTATTACGCCATCTTCAGTTATCTAAGAGTGTTTTTACTTTCTCTTATGTATATGTTAATATACATATAGAAAAAAGTATTGATTAATGTCAAAAATTCGATGTCGAGATTTTGATGGATATACACGTTTTGAGGTCCCTGAATTCAAAAAAGTGGTTTCGTGGCATGGTCTGTCTGTTTGTGTGTGTTCAAATTTAAGCATGAAGGAATTGAGCTAGGATGAAATTTTAAATTTAAGTTAAGCACCCCCCCTAGAGTGTGAAAATAAGCTTTTAAACAAAATCGGTCAAAAAGTTCTAATACTTTACTGATGTAGTTTTTCACTTTTTTCTCAAAATTCGCTTCAACGATTTTGTCTAAGGTTGTTCGGATAGTACATCGTAAGTCATAATAGAATCTAAATTTTTTTTTAAATAAAATTAAAAATTTGAATGCCAAAATTCCTTATTATAATTTAGTCGTGACCTATCAGAGTTTATAATTGTATTAAGTTAATAATTTAATTACCAAAAATAATAAATGAATGACTTTTGACTCGAGCAGTTTTTCACGTAATATAGAACTGGCAACATTGCATTCATCAACTATCTATTTTAAATCTTAAACGCCTTAAATTTTATTTTATTTAATATATTACAATGTTTAATGCAAATCAGTTTAAACACAATGGACGATTTGCGAGAAAAAATATTGTAAAATTGAAAAAAAAATGTATCTGACATAGAGATAAGACACTTATGCTATGCGACGTTGCCAGGCTGGTCTGACTCTCGAGAATTCATTATTTTTAAATATTAGCGACTGTCATTTTGGAGAATTTTTTGACTTTCTTGTTAAAATATCTTTAAAAGCGGTCGGCAGAAACTTTTGGTTTTATTTTTAACGTATTCCTCGGAAGTGAATTAATAAAATGTAAGTTTTTTTGTTTTTGTATCATTTGCACAGATGCCTATATAATTCGATATGTGTGAATTTCGTCGTTATTTCCCATAGGCTACATGTTAAATTTCAATTTTTTAAAAATTAATTACACGATAACCCTGTGTCAGATCTGCTTCAAAATTTTATTTTATACGTATTTGATAGTGATTAATAACATATTAAAAAATTAGCTTTTAATCTACCAAAGTGCTTTAATGTCCGAACAACCTTAAAATCCAAAAATCAATTATTTTTTAGACGCTCTTTATAATGTATATTCTCATTTTGTCATTGAAATCTTATGAAGACCATTTTACTCCTGAACTTCATAGGAAATATAAAGAAATGGTTGCCAAGGTAACAAAATATAAAAATATTTATATAAGTTGAAGAGAAGTTGCTGTTGATGTTATGGAATGGAAAAGAGCAAGTACAGGTGCAGCAAATAAAGAGAGCCTTTGGATGCCAAATGTTATGTGAGAGTCTATAATATAATATCTTATCTTAGATATTTTAAAGACTCTCACAGAACATTGACACTCGCCTGATTTTATAAAAAAAAATATACATGTGCACAAATTCGTGCCATAACAACAATGACAACTTTGTGCCTAATTAGTTTATAAGCCAACGAGGACTGAGGATGTACAAATAAATTTTGTCCGAAACGTCTCCTTTTCGGCATTTGGCATACAAAGGCTCTCTTTATTTGATGCACCTGTACTTGCTCTTTTCCATTCCAAAATATTTATATACTGTTTATAAATTTTACATCTTGAATTCAAATGTACGGTACTGTCGGAAAGTAAATATATCTCGACATAAAAAAATCTGGTGTGACAAGCAAGAACATAACTTTCGAATTCCGAAAATAAGAGAAAGTTGTGTGCTATGCGACCAGTCAAACTAGATTTTTGGAAATAGAGTTGTTAAATATTTTGGACATTTTAATTAAAAAACGTTTTCAATAAATAATAATTTTAGCAAAGGGAAAATTGGCAAGTTCAAAGAGTCTGTACAAAAAAGACCAAACATAGTTATTTGGAAACTCTGCTATATTTTCTGGGCTTTTACTAATATCCTTCAAAATACTATTACAAAGTAAAGTTCAAACAGAGCATGACAGACGGGCATTTCGGTGGTAAATAGGCCAATAAAGAAAATATTTTCTAAATTATTCAAATTGTTGTTTAACCGAACACGTTAAATCTCTCCATAACATAATTATGCTAATGAGTTTATTGAATATTCCCTTTATGATTTAAGATTTATTAGCAATGTTTAGTCTAGAACATATATTTGTGTTACCTTCTATTAATCCAAGTTATAATAATAAATACCAACACGTATTAATTAATAATAAATAAATAAATAAATGTTCAACATATAAGCCTCTCATTTTGCTCGTTTATGGTTATGATGATAATCATTTAGATTTAAAATTAAACAATATCAAAATATCTTTTAAGCTATCTCTTCCATCGTGATTATATACTGTATAAATCATATATTATCATCCAATGATTTTATAGTATTTTATTATTAATAACTCGGCCAACCAGTCGCTTTTGTTCAATAATAAATATTCTGTTGAATTCATTTGAAAGCAACATCATGACATCATTTGACATTTAGATATATTCAAAGAGAATTGAATAAAATAAAAAACAAAAAAATTCATAGTGTAATTTGGTGTGAATAACAATGCTAATTATTGATATTATATATTTGACATTCAGTAGAATAATCAAAATTTCTGTTTGGTGGGACGTTGCAGATTTTTCTTGTAATGAGGAATTTCAACTCTAAATGGAGTCATTATTATAAAAAAAAAAATCTGGTGTGACTAGTCGCACGGCACACAACTTTTTCTTAGCTTCGGTAATCGCAAGTTGAGTTCTGTGCTTGTCACACCAGATTTTTTGTGCCGACATATCGTCGCCTGCAACACGTGGTAGTGACGTATCTCAAAAAAATTAAAAATTGAGATACAACGGGTATGGCCGTGTCCTGGCCTTCTTTACATTATCACAAAGTGACGAATCTGTATTTCCATGTTTTTTCGTATTATTTAGGTTTTTTGGTTTTGCGTTTCTATACATTTAATTTAACAACACGAACTATAAACAACTCTCCTGAAAAATGATAAATATTGAAATACGCCACTACGAGTTTCATGCGACGATATATTGAGTTTCCGCTCATACGTATATTAAAATTCAAGATGAAATAAATGTATAAATATGGGAAAATATTTGTTTTGTTAGGTATACTATCGCAACAATTTCTCCTATCTTTTCTATGAAGTACAAGAGTAAAGTGCTTCAAAGAATTTTGAGGGCAAAATGAGATATAAAATTTCTCCCTTCTAGCTCTTTCCGTTATTGAGATATTTTGTTCACAGGCAGACATACCATGTTGCGAAAACAACTTTTTTTTGATTCAGGGGACCTCAAAACGTGTATATCCATCAAAATTTCGACATCCAATTTTTGACATGAATCCAATACTTTCTCTCTATACAGATATATACTTTAGGGTGGGCCTTATTTGGTGTTTTTTTTACGATAGTCCTAAATGGGTTTCAAATATAAAAAAAATTTCCTGTCAAATTTGAGCTCCTAATATTAATACTGTATTAACACGTTCCCCACGGAGGCCAAAGTTTTAAATGGAAATCTGGAAAAAGTTCTATTGTGTCTTTAAAATTTTGTAACTCATCAACGGAACAACCTCTTGGTAAAACCATAACATATTCTTATAGGAAATTTAATACTCTATAAAAAAAGGTTTCCCATGATTTTTTGGGTTAATCTACTCGTTCAAAAGTTATTCGAGGTCAAATATGAAGTTATAGTTAATTTCATTTCAACTTTGACCTCGAAAAACTTTTGAACGAGTAGAGTAACCCATAAAGCATAGGTGACCTTATTTGTAGAGTATTAAATTTCCTATAAGAATATGTTATTACCAAGAAATTGTTCCGTTGATGAATTACAAATTTTAAAGATACAAAAAAACTTTTCCATGTTAATTTTATTTAAAACTTTGGCTGCCATGTGCCGGATTAGTATTAATATTAAGAGCCGAAATTTGGCAGGAATTATTTTTTATATAATTCGAGCTTATTTAGGGCTATCGTCGAAAAAAAAATCGACAACGTCCAATATAAGGGCCACCCTATAAACATATTGACGCTCTAACTCCACTTTTTTCGAAAATCATTTTTTTGTAATTTCTGTTGAAAAATATCATTCTCCTTATTCCCTGAACTGGGTAAGAGCGTAATTCAAATTTTTCAGTTCGAAAAGTTGCCGCACGAAAAATGTTAAACAGTGGCTCTAACAATGACAATGAAATGTTTTTTGGCTCTCCTGAAAAATAAACAAAAATGGAGTTAGGCACTTTGCTAATTAGAACGTCGATATACTCTATAAACATATAGAGGTAAGAGAAAGTAAAAATATTCTTACACCCAATGAAATTTTTTTAAGATGATCAATCTAATTATACGACTTTAAATACTAATAAATATAAACATTGTAAATTCTTATTCCGGAATTCCACATAAAATTAATAAGAAAGGAGAGAGAAAGAGAAAGAGATAATATATCTAATGCAAGAAGCAATTACGTATGAAACGTCTTAGTATAATTTGGTTACAAATGTTCCAATTATACAAAAGAAGGGAGTTACGATACAAATTGAGTCTGAATAAAGTTCAATTTTAGTTTTATAGTAATACAAGGTAACACCGGAATTATCATAAAATGTTGGCGTTTTAAATCTTGTGGGTAAAATAATGCAAAGTAGAAGACAAAACGTTGATAGCATCAAAATTTGTAAATCAAAAGTGTTATTAATCACGACTAA
>JAKCPI010009659.1:0-24167 GCA_023213315.1 Euborellia annulipes
TTTAAATAAATATGGACAAAGCATATATTGCCTTAAATGACGAAAAGACAAAAAATTATTTGCCCCCTGTATAGGGAGATAAGTAGAACAAAGATGATAGTTTGAAGTTGTCTAACTACAGGCGAACCCTTTATTTTTACTTTCTTTTACGAAGTAAAGGAAGTATTCTAATAGCGAAAAATTTCAGTTATATGAAAATATGATCCACTAGTTAATAGTCAATAGTTTCATCGTGATGTAGGTATGTATTATTTGAAACAGCCAAAAGTATCCATTTGGTAGAGTTAGGACTGAGAGCTTTCTCTCTTAGAGCAAGCGCCTCTTTAAAAGTATGTATATACATAAATCACATAATAAAACCTTACACATAATACATTTTTATTTAATATCATTAACATCATACCCATCAGGCCCTGCTCTCTCTTAAACTTTTATGGTTGTTACTCTCACCGATAGGGTGCACTACTAGAGTGGATACTTTTTTGGCTGTTACAGATAATATGCATATATTTATGTATCCTTGTTTAGCTAATAACCATTACTAAATTTTGACTAGTTTTTTTTAAGCTGTACATATGTAGGCCTATGTATGTATGTATATCGCATAACTCACAACGGATATTCGTGGAAAGTTCAAATTCTTGTATTTAGGACTGTTTAAACATTTGGATACAATTGGTTATGCCAAAAGTGTAGCTTGAAGGGATTTGTAAAATTTTACAAGATATTTTAGAATTGTAAATTTTGCAGACTTTTTACTGCATAAAAAGTAGTAGTTGATTTTTCGAAATATCGAATAGTTTTTGAGATATTTCAAATTTTTTTGATTCCTTTAAAATTTTTAGTTAAGATGGTCCAGATATTTAACATTACTTCGTCAGGGGTCCACATCTTGTGGGTACGTGAATGGCGACCACGAGCTCCCGAGCTGGAACAGGCAGTTTTTCAGTTCTTTATTTGTCTGTCCCTTCCTTCCTCTTTTCAACAGGCGCCAGACTGTGCGACAGGCCGGCCTGTCCTATTTCTTCCAGTCGCAACAACGAATGATAGGGGCTGGAGGGAGAAAGTTAGGTCCGCCGACCCCGCATCGCGGGTGCATAAGGTCCGAAGACCTATAATGACCAATAGTCACATGCAGCCAGGAAGAAAATAAAACAAAAGGAGAAGCATAAAGGGGAAACTCAACTGCGGGAACTGAGAAGATGCCTGTTGAGGTTAGACTTGAAAGTCTGAAGATTGTAGGTTTTGGGAAAGATAGACGCAGGGAGCTTGTTCCAATCACGGGAGGTCATGGGGACAAAGGAAGAATGAAATTGATTTGTTCTGTTAGTCGTGATCTGAACAGCTTAGGGATGCTGGGACGATGCCTCTCTTGTGTTCCGTGAATATGTTGCATTGGGTGGGATAATTGATTTTAATTCGGCAGAGCATTGACCATGGTAATACCTGTAGAAGAGAGATAGTGAAGATACTCTTCTTCATGATCTAGTGACTGGGGGGGGATGCAGTAAGTGGACAGAAGAAAAAGATATTTATCATTACAAGGTGTAGGCTCAGCAAGTTTTGGGCTATTTTAGACCTCTCTCTCTTTACCAGCAATAATGTCTCTAACTGGGGCATGGTAATGTTGTGGTACCACATAGAGCTTCATTGACCTAGGTGTGTTTATCGTGTGAAACAGCCACTTCTATTCAGAATGGTCATCTATGTGGTCAAGTCACCAAATGCTTTTCTGACAGTCTGTACTTATTCACTGATAAAATATAACCATGTTTTCTCATGTAGGCCTATTTAACATTTTTACATCAAAGGTAAATATTACAGAAATAATTCATGTGAAAAAAAATGTGCTAGTTTCGTTTGTTTATTTTTTTTTCTTTTATTTATTTATTTTTAATTTTTGTCAAAAAAAAAGCCAGAATTCATAATTATGTTTTGAAATTAGAGGGGTCAATGAAGCAAATCGACATGTAGCACCAACCCTAGCTAGTCAAAATTTTTAAAGTACGAGTATTTAAAAGAATAGCGCTACTAAAAGAAAATATCATTAAATTTTTTTGAACCTTGAATAATTTATCAAAAATAAATAATATAATGCGAGTGCAGGGGGGCAGTGGGTGCGTGTGCCCCAAGCGGCAGATATCAGGGGGCGGCAATTAAAGAAAGATTTACTAAAAAAAGGTAAAATGATATAAATTTTGTATAGAAAATTTTAAGGAGGGGGCGGTAAATTAAATTTTGCCCACCCCAAAAAATCTCCTAGTTCCGGCCCTGTGCGAGTGTGAAATCGGCTAGAAATCTATTTATTATGGAAATTAATTTTATAAACAAAGTTATTTAAAATGATGAATAGAACATTTTTGTAAAAGCAATATTTGTTTAAAATTATTTAGATTTGGAGTGGTCGAGGTACAAAGCGTAGAATACTGATGCCCAGGAAAGGCTGGAGATCCTGGGTTCGGATTCCCGGAGGCCATGGGGGGTTTGTCCCATTAACATATATATATACACGCAGGTGGCTCAGTGGAAGACATTAGCCTCGCACCGGAGTCCCGGGGTTCGCTTCCCATCCCAAGTGAGAAAAATTTATTTCATTTGATTTGACTACAAATCATTTGAAATAAATAGGGATGGGGTCTAAATGGCCTTAGATGCCGAGAAGGACCTTAAAAAAAAAAAAAAAAAAATATATACACGCAAATATGTTAGATACTAATTAATTATAATTCTTATAATATTAATAGTAGTAAAAACATGATAAGTTATTTTTTGAATATCTTATTTTTTCAGGTGTTGATTTCCACTTGTAATAAAATATCATTTCGATTTTATTTTTCTAAAAATTGTTTGAACAAACAACCAATACATAGAGATAATCAACTGGAGAAGGTAAGAGAATAAACCAGCCAGAAGTTTTGCTGGGCACTGCCGCATTAAAAATGTTAATTTTACAGGGACAGTCGGAGTTCTGGCGACGTAAGATGCTGACTTTGCATCGACGTCTGGACTTGGACCACGATGGCGTTGTTAGTAGGACAGACCTCGAAACCCTCGGCGAGCGTCTCATCGCCCTCGGGCATATCGCAAACTCGGAAGAATTTAAATCTCTTCTAGACATTTTCTGGTAACCTTATTTCATCGTTTTTTACATCAAATCATTCAATCAAAAAATAAAATCGTCAAGAGAAATCCTAGGGAGACAATTAAGGTGCGTGTCTCGAAAACTCGTTAGAAAGCTTTTGACTACCGAGTTCCTCTAGGCGGCAAGAGATGGCGTTAGTTTTTCCATAGGAATACATGGGAAAAATTCCATTTTATTCTAGAGCTTCCAGCTAATTAATTAAGGGCAAAAAATTAATTATTCTTTAACACAACGAATACTAATTTAATTATCTACAACTTATAGAGCTCCTTTTTTTAAAATATCATTTATTTAATGCGATTAATCTAAAAAAAAATTTATTTTTTCGAAAATCAAAAAAAGGCTTCTATAAGTTGTAGATATTTTAAATAGCTTTAATTTAAAAAAAATTTGAGGTCGATAGCTTCAAAATTGTGGCCGCTGGAATCTCCCAAAATTAGCACCCTGAGACGCGCACCTTAAGAAATTTATTTTATAAATCAATAATTCGCATGTTAGTCCTGAAAGAAGTTGAAGAAAGTCTTGCATTTTGATTTTGTTGAGATGTGAAAAACTAATTAAAACTAATGTTTTATAATTAGAGAAGTGCGAGCTCCGAAACTGTAGTTTTTTACAGAATCAGTTGAGGCCATTTAGAGCAGTCCCTATTTATTTCAATCGATTGGTAGCCAATTCAATTGAAATAAATTTTCCTTGCAAGCGATCCTCCGACGCCCAGAAGAGAATCTAATATTTATCTGTTATGAGAAATGTGCCCTCGGGGCTTGATGTAGTTGGTAGCGTGTCTACCTTCTATACCGAACGTCGCGGGTTCGGACCCCAGGCAGTCCGATGATTTTATTTAAGCCATTTGGATACCAGATGGCTTAAATAGAAATGCCTGGAAGACCAATAGATATATTAAACATACGAGTATCGTGAAAAGTCTTAAATGGCCTGTTGCCGAAAAGACGGTGTGTATGTGTGTGAATGAGAAAAAAGTGTGAGTTTAACAAAAAAAAAATTAAGAAATGTAATGCATTATCTAAAAAATATTTTAATAGCCTGTTTTCAAAAATTAATTTCTTCCCCAAAAATGGGTATCCAAATAATTAGTAGCTTATGATATATATTTTCTATTTGTAAACGAATTTTTCAAATAAAATACATAATTCAACTGCACTTCCTTTATTATTCGATTGAATGGATTAAGAGATTACGAGGAGGAGTTGCTGTGACATCCCGTTGAATGGAAGGTTGGTTCCCTCTCCCAGTGAAGCATTTCTCGAAAGGAGCAGGCTACACGCCGGTGCAGAGCAAGTCCCTCCCCCTAGAAGAGGTGGGATAAAAGGAACTGTGTGAAACCAGAAATAAGGATTAGCTCATCAACTAGAAATGAAGGCAGGGGGAGGAGTTAGAAACAATAAATGAAAATAAATGTAACTTCACGGTGTGCCAGTAGATGGCTTCGGCCAGAGCCCGGTTGGGTTTGAGGTGTGTGTATTCATACACAAAAGCACCTCGGGTAAATAAACGGGGATCTCAATAGGAGTTTATAATAATAATAACAGATAAGTATTAACTTCTTGTGTTGGGGGTCGGAGTTTCGCTTGCCGTCAAATTTATTTAATTTTTGCCTACTAATCGATTGAAATAAATAGAGAGAGGGTTCTAAATGGCCTCAGATGCCAAAAAAGAAATTAAAAAAAAAAAAAACTTTATTTTCTTTTTAAAACGAGATGAAAATAAATAATTAGCATACGAGTATTTGTATTTAGCGGCCCCCTCTGATTTGATTTCTAACCACACCCACCATGCATAACATAAATGTTTTGTGTGCTAGGCACGAGCAATGGAGCAGCGATCGTTTGTTCGTCACCCAGGAAGATTACATCACCAACATGCAACATGTGGTCAACGACAAGAGTTTAAGGGCAAAAGCTCACCAAGCCCTCCCCCATCTCTTCATGGTACTTTCTTTTTATTTTCAGAGGAAATAGAAAATTCCCAAGTATAATATATTAGTCCAATCGTAAAATTATTTTTACTATCTCTTACCTATATAAATATATATTAATTAATATATAGTATATAGAGAGAAAGTACTGGATTCATGTCAAAAATTCGATGTCAAGATTTTAATGGAAATAAACGTTTTGAAGTTAATAAAAATAAAATAAAATCGGCCAAAGAGTATGTTTACTAATAGACTACTTTACTGTTGTACTTTTTCAGTTTTTTTTTTTTTTCGATTTCTCAGAATTGTATGTTTATAAATTTTATATCACTGATGGGCCTGATGTGCTCAACGAGTGGAATCTTGAGCTTAGCCAACCAAACTAATATTTTTAAAATAAATAAATGAACTTATTTTAATGCAACTAAAGTGTAAGAGCTACTTTTTGTCTAAAGTCTTTTTCGGCATCTTAGGCCATTTAGACACTGTCCCTATTTATTTCAATTGATTGGTGATATTCAATTGAAACACATTTTTTCGGCTGGGACAGGATTCGAACCCTGCTTTTAAGACAACACATCCGACAGCTAAGCATCTTGGATGCCTAAGCTCAAGGCTCTACCGTCGGGCAGCGATCGTTTGTGCGTCAGGCCCTTTTGGCGCCGATTGGATCTGTCCATTTGAGACTTTTTTTTACTCTCGAAAGTCTTCGCCAACTTCAAAAATATTTTCTACTTAACTCTATTTTTTTAACTCTATTAGTTTTAATGGAAGATGTCATAAAGACAGTTCATTATCTCCAAATTTTCGCCATTTTTATGATTATATGTTTACTCTACTACAACCATTTATACAATTCGAAACTATTGGCGAGTATAAATTTGGAGATTATGAACGGTTATTATGATAACTTATAAGAAAACTGTTCCATTCGATATTAATAAAATAAAAAAAAATCTGGTGTGTCTGGTCTCACACCACACAACTTTCTCTTACCCTCGGTAAACGAAAGTTGTGACCTGTGCTAGTCAGACCAGATTTTTTGTGCTGACATATATTTAGTTTCCGCCGCTATTTTATTTTATTAATAATTCAAGATGTAAAATTTATAATTCATGCTTAAAATCGAACACAGACAGACAGACCATGTCGCGAAAACCACTTTTTTGGATTCAGGGGATCTCAAAACGTGTATATCCGTCAAAATCTCGACATCGAATTTTTGACATGAATTTAATTAATACTTTCTCTCTCTATATATTAGCGTATATATAGGTAGGAGAATGTAAAAAACGGACGTGTGAGAATTGCATTTGTTAGACTCTTATGAGAAAATAAAACTCTCAAATAGACAGAGAGTTTAAAACCTCGCCTGTATAAAGCGAGAGCCAAAGTTAAAGCCTACACCATGGGCGTAGCCAGCCGGGCACAGGGGGCATTGACCAATGTCCCTCTCCTGTCTTGTCCCGAAAATTTTTTGTCTATTGATATTAAAAACAAATAATCTATATATTTTCCCATTATGAATTTTTTTATGAGCTTATATAAGGATAATAATAATAATAAATAATCCATGTAGCCTGTATATTAATTGCATATCCCCCCCCCCCTCGTCCTAATGAGTGGTTGGTCCCTCCTCCCTGTCTGGCTACGCTCATGGCCCACTCATATGTTTTTTAAATGTAATTATTTCATTTATTTTCAAAAACAATATGAAAATGAAAACTTTCCTGGTTAAAAACTAGAAAATTCTCTTTTTATAAAAACAATGAAATTTATAACAATAAAATTTTCCAGGCCGTGGACCAAAACCAAGACGGGACGATTTCAATTAAAGAATTTATAAAATTTTATAATTGTTTAGAACTTAATCAATGGGTAAGAAAAAAAATTTCAACCAAAAATAAGCAGCCTTCTAGAAAAATAAATTTTCTTTTTTAAATTCACAAACTGATTACACGTCGTTTTTAGGATGCCCGATGCAGCTTCGCGATGCTTGACCTCAACGGTGATGGAAGAATCAGTCTCGACGAGTTTATTCAAATGGGTAGAGAATTTTTAATCTCAGAGGATGTCAACTCAGCCAGCCGAGTATTTTGGGGTCCTCTTATTATTAAATAAATATATTTTGAGCAAGTAAAAAATGTTGTTTATTATCCAGAAATAATATTGTATTTTAGAATAAAGGCTTCGATGACATAGCTACATATTCGACGCCCTGAGGAATTAATGTGCCTACTTGTTTAAATCGAAACCATTTTAGTCAAGGTATAAAAAAAATCTGGTGTGACTGGCGCACAGCACACAACTTTCTCTTACCTTCGGTAATCGAAAGTTGTGTTCTGTGCTTGTCACACCAGATTTTTCGTGTCGAAATATATTTAGTTCCCGATAGTACGGTCCATTTGAATTCAGATAAAAATTTATAAGTATGGGAAAATATTTATATTTTGTTACCATGGCAACCATTTCTCCTATCTTTCCTATGAAACACAAGAGTAAAGTGGTGTTCAGAAGATTTCAATCGCAAAATGAGAATATAAATTTGAAAGAGCATCTAAAAAATAATTGATTTTTGAATTTTAAAAAAAATCGTTGGAGCAAATTTTGAGAAAATCGTAAAAAACTGAAAAAGTACATCAGTAAAGTACTAGTACTCTTTGGCCGATTTTGATTAAAAGCTTATTTTTCCGGTCCCGGGGGGTGTTTAACTTAAATATAAAATTTCAACCTCGTAGCTCAATTCCTTCATGCTTAAAATTGAACACACACACACACACCCACACACCCACACACCCACACACACACCCACACACAGACAGACCATGTCGCGAAAACCACTTTTTGGATTCAGGGGACCTCAAAACGTGAAGATCCATCAAAATCTCGACATCGAATTTTTGACATGAATCCAATACTTTCTCTCTATATATATATTACATATATACATAGGTAAGAGAAAGTAATATTCAATCTAATATATAGATATTTAATTATGAAATAATAGGCAGCCAGAAGAAATTAGAATAGGTCAGCAAAGTGGAACGAAATAAAGTTTTTTAATATTCCTGACTACCAATTGAGCTCAAAACTGAACAATGGTGTGGTGAGAGCTTTATAATTGATGATTCTGAGCAGGATGGCAGCCAGGCCATCCTGCTCAAACAACTTTCTAAAAATTTAAAGGCGAAATTTCATCATTTCTTGAGATTAAGCATTTTAAATAAAACTTAAACTTTCAATATATCAAATTGTATTCAAAAATCTGGTGTAACTGGTCGCACAGCACACAACTTTCTCTTATCCTCGGTAATCGAAAGTTGTGTTCTGTGCTTGTCTCTCCAGATTTTTTGTGTCGGCATATATTTAGTTTCCGACAGTACGGTACATATGAATTCAAGATGTAAAATTTATAAAAAAAAAAATATTTATATTTTGTTAACATGGCAACCATTTCTCCTCTCTTTTCTATTAAGTACGAGAGTAAAGTGTGCTTCAAACAATTTTGAGAGTAAAATGAGAATATACATTTTAAAGAGCATCTAAAAAATAATGGATTTTTGAATTTTAATCAAAATCGTTAGAGCGAATTTTGAGAAAATTGAAAAAAAAAAAAAAAACTGAAAAAGTACATCAGTAAAGTACTAGTACTCTTTGACTGATTTTGATCAAAAGCTTCGTGTCACGTGCCAGGGGGCGCCTAACTTAAATATAAAATTTCAACCTCCTAGCTCTTTTCGTTCATGAGATATTTTGTTCACAGACACACACAGACAGACCATATCGCGAAAACCACTATTTACGTTCTCTTACCCTATATGGATCCTGTTATGCAATAGTGTGTCAAGCGCCAAAAAAATTAAAAATTGAGTTAAGCACGGAATATTGTTTCAAATGCTATAATCAATAGTATTTTTTATGAAATATGTCCTAAAAAAATTTATTTACTTGCACAATTGACAAAAAAATATATATAATCCAATGAAAACAAAAAACATTAATGTTAATTATCTCAAAACTCGATAGCTGGCGCTTGACACACTAATGCGTAACAAGGTCCATATATGAAATATCTCTAAAGAAAAAGCGAGTTCTGGGTGAAGAATATTTTCTGTACCAAGTTTATTATTATTTAAATTGAGATAATTCTGAATATTCTGTTTCTCTCTTGAACTCACCAAAATTATATACATGAAATTTTTTTTTTTTTTTTTATTACGCCGTTGGTTATTATTTATATGATAATAAATATTCTTTTAGATACATTATTATAAAAAATGTCTCTTTCGGTGTATGTTTGTGTGTTTGTACTAGCCAGAGGTCACGCTCCTAGCAATCTGATTTGCTCCCCCTCCCTGCAGCCTATTCTAACAAAGGGAGGAGGGAGAACAAAATATATATCGTGTCGAATGTAAATCGGAAATTTCCCGTTGGGTCAACATCACCATCATGCGGTTACAATTGAATGGACAACGGAGCGCCATATAAAATTGCATCTCTTCTCTCTCTCTCTCTCTCTCTCTTTACATTCGGATAAAATGTCGAAATGTGTTTTTATGTTTGTTTGTTTGTTTAACACACCTCTGCGTGTGAGTGAACAAACAAAGAGAGATATACATGAATAATAATAAGTGATTGGGTTGCGAGAACGAAATTGCGAATAGAGTGTGTAATAATAATGGCGGTGCCGATTCAGGATTAGTTTGCTATTTCGATATCAGGCGCTGAAAATAAATGAAATGAAAATAGGCAGAAATAGAAAAAAACAAAAATTTCGGGATGAATGACACTTTTTTTTTAATTTTTTTTTTTATAAAAAACTTTGATTTTTTCTACAAATGCTCTGAAAATTTCAGAGTGGGATTATTTCGCGTTCTATTTTTTTTATTATTTTGAAAAAAAAAAAAAAATTTTTTCTCCGCTTATTTATCATGATGGTGCTCTTAAATTCTTCCAGGATTGACTGAGATTCTAGAAAATTGAAGAAAAATAATAATAATAATAGTTAGGGGTGATGAAAATCGAGAAAATTCCATTTATCCTGAAAAAATTAGAAATTAGTTGTGTATTCAACTACTGAAGTATTTGAAGCGTCAACTAAAAGTTAGAAACATGGGCGTTACTAGGGGGGTGCCGGGGGGGCCTGGCTCTCCCCAGAAAGCTCCTTGCCCCAAGAAAAATTGAGAAAAGATGGGGCTTTCCAGGCCCACCGGAAGATGGCTGGTCCCATGGTCCCCCCTTCTATTTTTCTTGGGGCAAGGAGCTTTCTGGTGAGGGCCAGGCCCCCTAGTTACGCCCATGTTTCTAAGCTTTTAGTTGACGCTTCAAAAACTTCAGTAGTTGAATACACAACTAATTTTTAATTTTTTCAGGATAAATGGAATTTTCTCGATTTTCATCACCCCTAACTATTATTATTATTATTTTTCTTCAATTTTCTAGAATCTCAGTCAATCCTGGAAAATTTTAAAAGCGCCATCATGATAAATAAGCGGAGAAAAAAAAAAAAATTTTTTTTTCAAAAATAAAAAAAAATAGAACGCGAAATAATCCCACTCTGAAATTTTCAGAGCATTTTTAGAAAAAATCAAAGTTTTTTATAAAAAAAAAAAATTAAAAAAAAGTGTCATTCATCCCGAAATTTTTTGTTTTTTTCCGAAAATGTCAAAAAAAACGTTCAAGATGAATCTGTAAAATTTTGTCATATTTTTTTCTGAAAAGTATATTTAAAGACAAAAATTTCAAAAAAAAATAAACGTCCCGATATGTTAATTTTTGACAGTTTTACGGTTATTTAAAAAAAAAATCGATGTTTGTTGAAAATGCTATAACTTTTTTTTGGCTAGGTCGAAAAATCTGAAAAAATTCTCAGACACGTTTTCAATGGGGTACAAAAAGATGACAAAGTTTCAGCCAAATCAAAAATGGTCGGGTTCAAAAGTGGTCGAGTTGGCGTGGAATGCCCCATATATAGATGCATATGCAGAGAGAGAAAAAAAAATTTTGTTTTAAAACTACAAGAGGTTTCGTTTGTTAATTACAGGTGTCACATCTCATCCAGGAGATGGTTTTTTTTTTTAATTTTATTTTTTGGGGGGATAGGCGGAAAGCAAACTTATATTTGAGGATTCCAGCCTCTTGAGAAAGGCCATGATTATGAACGGAATCTGAATTTTATTAATTCTCATATTTATAATCCAATTGGTACTATATAAAACGTTTTAATAATTATTTTTTGCTTTTTTATCATTTGAACTTCCCGCGGTGTGTGTTGTGTGTGTATGAAAAGTTCGAGTTGGCGTGTGTATCGTCTCTGATTGGTCAATTCAAATTTGAAATTTTCGGTCCTAATAATGAGTGCAGAGTGTTGGTATGCTGTGTTAAATTGGTGGGTTTCATAAAGGCTTTCGCTAACTTTGTGTATAAGGCGATTGGGGAGCCACGTGGTGCTAAAAATTGGCAACACCGACACACAAATTATACACGGAAAGTGGTGCAGCACCAAAGTGAGACCCAGGAGATATTCTGTTTCTATACGTGTCTCACAGTGTACGTTAAGAATCTGCGTTTTGCAAAGTGAGACCCGGGGGTAGGTCCTCACTTTGAAAAAGGTCCTCACTTTGCTGCTGTGTGTTCATATGAAAGTCCCCATAATGTAGCCCTTACAAACGCACACACACACACACACACACACACACACACACACAGACCAATTCGCGGGACCCACTTTTTTGGACTCAGGGGACCTCAAAACGTGTAGATCCATCAAAATCTCGACATCGAATTTTTGACATGATCCAATACTTTCTCTCTATATATATTTCATATATACGGGTAAGAGAAAGTAAAAGTGGTTTTCGCGACATGGTCTGTCTGTCTGTCTATGTGAGTTGCTGTGTTCACTTTTAAGCATGAAGGAATTGAGCTATGAGGCTGAAATTTTATATTTAAGTTAGGCACCCCTTTAAGGCGTGAAAATAAGCGATGGCGACGGGTACTCGTTAGGACTCCAGAGTTTTTATGCCTTTAATTCGAAGGCTTTTCTCCTCTATATAATAAAAAAAGCTATATCACAATCTGGAAGGCCATGATCTGCCCCCCCCCTGGACGACCATTTTCTGCCCCCCCTCTAGATTTGATCCTGGGTACGCCCTTGAAATTCGCTCTAACGATTTTGATTAAAATTCAAAATGCAATTATTTTTTAGATGTTCTTTCAAATGTATATTCTGGTTTTGCCCTCAAAATTGTTTGAAGCACACTTTACTCTTGTGCTTCATAGGAAAGATAGGAGAAATGGTTGCCATGGTAACGACATAAATATTTTCTCTTGTTTATAAATTTGACATATTGGCGGAAACTAAATATATGTCGACACGAAAAATCTGGTGTGGCAAGCACAGAA
Source organism: Euborellia annulipes (assembly GCA_023213315.1). Taxonomy (NCBI): domain Eukaryota; kingdom Metazoa; phylum Arthropoda; class Insecta; order Dermaptera; family Anisolabididae; genus Euborellia; species Euborellia annulipes. Next base: position 12,483 of record JAKCPI010009659.1, read on the forward strand.
CACAACTTTCGATTACCGAAGGTAAGAGAAAGTTGTGTGCTGTGCGACATCACACCAGATTTTTTAATTAACAGATATGCTAAACTTTCATTTTTCTCGAAACAATAGAAAATGGACTTACACCACTTTCAAAATAAGCGGTCCATATATTGGCTGAGTGCGCGATGGAAGCGCCAGCTAGCGGTTGCAATTACGTTGAACTTTGAAATCTCAAATGGCTGGCTGTCATTACGAAGAGTAAATAAACAAACAAATAATTTCAATGAAACATCATAATTTACAAATATTCTATTTGTAAATGTAAATCTACAGTGTACCAAATGGCTTAAATAAGAATGCCTGGACCCCTTATATGTGTATATTATTAATAACGGTTATCGTCAAAGTCTTAAATGGCCTAAGTTGCCGAAAAAGACCGGGTGAATGTGTGTGTGAGTGTGAGTGTGAATGAGAAAAAAGTGTGAATGTTTAAAAAAAAAAAAAAAAAAAAAAAATCTACAGTGTCTATAATAACATTGACCTTTTTACTTTCTCTTACCTATGTATATATGTAATATATATATATATATATATATATATATATATATATATATATATATATATAGAGAGAGAGAGAGAGAGAGAAAGTATTGGATTCATGTCAAAAATTCGATGTCGAGATTTTGATGGATCTTCACGTTTTGAGGTCCCCTGAATCCAAAAAAGTGGTTTTTCGCGACATGGTCTGTCTTGTGTGTGTGTGTGTGTCTTGTGTGTGTGTGTGTGTCTGTCTGTGTGTCTGTCTGTGTGTCTGTGAACAAGATATCTCAAGAACGAAAAGACTTAGGAGGTTGAAATTTTATATTTAAGTTAGACACCCCCATGGGACGTGACACGAAGCTTTTGAACAAAATCGACCAAAAAGTACTTAGTACTTTACTGATGCACTTTTTCAGTTTTTTTCGATTTTCTCAAAATTTGCTCCAACGATTTTTTTAAAATTCATATATCAACTATTTTTTAGTTGCTCTTTAAAATGTATATTCTCATTTTGTGATTGAAATCTTCTGAAGACCACTTTACTCCTGTATTTCATAGGGAAGATAGGAGAAATGGTTGCCATGGTAACAAAATATAAATATTTTCCCATACTTATAAATTTTACATCTTGAATTCATATGTTCCGTACTGTCGGGAACTAAATATATGTCGACACAAAAAATCTGGTGTGACAAGCACAGAACACAACTTTCGATTACCGAAGGTAAGAGAAAGTTGTGTGCTGTGCGCCAGTCACACCAGATTTTTTATTTCCCGTTTAAAATTCCACAATCAATTAATTTCCGGATAGTACAACACGGGCTTTCTCATGACTCTCTTCACGAGAAATAAGTAAAGAAATATCCAGTTTGCCGCAAATAATTCAAAAATCCTGCCGAAGTCTCCTCTCCGGACAAAAAAAGCACATAAATATGAAAAAAAAGCATAAAAATCTTAAATAAAAAGTTGTTCAATAAGCATAAGCAATAAAAAACTCTACTCCAATGGCGGATACAAGGGGGGGGGGGTAAAGGGGTTAATTCCCCCTCTCCTTTTTTTGTCAGATGAATTTTCTCATCATTCTTTAGGCCCTATAATAAATTATAATACAATATAGGAAGAGAGAATTTGCCTGTCTTGTGTGTGTGTGTGTGTGGGTGTTAATTGAAGGCCCTCGGGAGACGTGACAGCAGATGGACTCCCCTCGTGACTCCCCTCAGGCTCTCTTTTGTTGCACCGTTAGACTACGCCCTCCGGCGCCATCTTCTAATATAATAATCAAAGTAAATATTCTTTTTTGCTTCTTCACTGTGCCATATCATCTATTTTTTTTTTTTTTTTAAATTATATATATTTTTTACTCCAAGAGTAATAATAATCACAAAATGCCAAAGGGAATAAAAGCCAAGAGAAGACAGATATGCATCTCTTTTTCTTTTTTTATAATACTTCTTTAAAATTTGAGAGCAGAAATGAAAATTGAGAGAGGGCTCATTAGCCTTTTTACCTTCGCTAAAATTGAAACTTGTGTCACACCATATTTCTTTTGTGTAGAGATATTTATTTCGTTTCCCATAGCACCTTCGTTAACTCGACCACTTGCATTTCATGTAGGTCGAGGGTCCGGTGGCCTGGTGCAATGGACAGCACACCTATGCCCCGGAAAGGCGGAGATCCTGGGTTCGATTCCCGGGAGCCATGGGATGTTTCAGAGCCGGAACTAGGAAATTTTTTTAGGGGGGGAGGGGGGGGCAAAATTCAATTTCCCGCCCCCTCCTTAAAATTTTCCCTGATCTCAAAAATTTTTCTGCGAAAATTTTTTTTTTTTTCGCGGAACAAAAATTTTTTCCCGTCCGAAATAATTATTTTACCTTTTTTTTTTAGAGACGCAAAATTTTTGCCACCGACCGCGGAACCAAAATTTTTTATCTTTCTTATTTATTTTTATTTATAAAATTCACTGGCAAAGCCCAAATCACATGTCGGGTTAATATTAATAAAATTCACTTACAATAAGTAAAACAGATATAAAAACAAAATAAAACAAAGCAAAACAAAATACAAAAACTTTCCAACAACAACAACAACGCACACTTCTGATCTTTTCAACGCTTGTGTGGAAGATGTCAACTTGGCCTCCATATGTGTTCCCCAGTCTATGTAATCGCGTGAGTGGAGCATTTTGACTGTAGTTATAAGAATATGTATCGAGATGGAAGGTGTCGGAGTTTCTTGTTCTGTGGCACGGAACCCTTATATCAATCAAGCCAAGTAGTTCAGGACAATCAAAACAATTCATAATTTTAAATAATGTGATCAGGTCACTAATGATGCGTCGGTCGTCAAGTGGTCTCATGTTTAACATGGCCAGAACTTGGCTGCTTGACATGTCCACTCTACGGTTTTTGTATTTTACGTATCTTATAAATTTACTTTCCACGGACTGGAGACAGTTAGACTGGGCGACATAGTACGGCGACCAAATGGTGGAGTTGAATTCCAATCTCGATCGAACCAAACTGCAGTATAGGGACTTCAGCGCGGATGTATTACTAAAAGATCGAGTGTTCCGACAAATGAACCCGAGCAGTGATGAAGCCTCTCTAGCGATCTTCTCGATGTGGAACCCAAAGGTCATCCGATTATCGAAATAGACCCCAAGATCCTTAATTATGGAGGCCGTTGTTAAGGGTGACATGTTAAGCTTGTAGTCAAAAATTATTGGAGAAGTGTTTCTATAGAACCGTACTATGTTGCACTTCTCTATGTTGAGTTTAAGGAAGTTGTCATCGACCCAAGTATCTTAATTGCCGCCCCCTGATATCTGCCGCCCGGGGCACATGCACCCACTGCCCCCCCCCCTAGATCCGGCCCTGGGATGTTTGGCCTCACCAATAAATAACACTCACATCTTTGTTAGATATACCGGTATATCTCTATGACTTGTTAGTAAAGTCCGAAACGAATCGAGATGTTTTGAATACTAATATCTAAATCAAATATATAAATCTCGAAAATAATTAACTAGTTAAAAAAAAAAGTAATAAAAAGTCAATTGATTCAAAATATCCATAGGCTCTTCAATAGTTTGATTTTAGAAGATTTTGAATAATAACTAATATAACTATAATTAATTTTGCTTTATCAGGGCTGATTTAGGGCATAGGCTCTGTAGCCCTCAGTATTTGTAAATCTATTACTGTTATATTTGGCCCTCGGGGCTTGGTGTAGAGGTTAGCGTGCTAACCTCGTATACCAAACGTCGCGGGTTCGGACCCCAAGCAGTCCGATGATTTTATTTAAGCCAATTGGATACCAAATGGCTTAAATAAGAATGCCTGGACCTCAAATAAATATAATTATTTATACAACGGTTATCGTCAAAGTCTTAAATGGCCTAAGTTGCCGAAAAGACTGTGTGAATGAGAAAAAAGTGTGAATGTTTAAAAAAAAATTACTGTTATATTTAATAAATAAAATAAATAAATAAATAAATAATATTGAGATGATGGCTGAACTATTAACAGTTATGAGTAGGATGGCAGCCAGGAAAGAAATCAGACAAAAATTTAATCAATCTTTATCTAATTTTATTTCGATTGCCAACGTTTCGGACGCAAATCGCGCCCTTCCTCAGGACAATTGATAATTAATATAGTCCTGAGGACCGGCGCGATTTGCGTCCGAAACGTTGGCAATCGAAATAAATTAGATAAAGATTGATTAAATTTTGTCTGATTTCTTTCCTAGCTGCCATCCTACTCATATAAATAAATAAATATTTTAAATGTTGATTGCTTGATGTTATTTTTCAAAATTTTAATCTCATATTTGGATATTTTATATACACTGGAGAATCTATATATAAAATAGCGGTGTGTCCGTAAGTCTGTCACGCTCTGTTTGACCAACTTCCCGTCGGAATTTTGAAACGTAATATTTGCAGTCTTATAGAGGACGTTTTGGAGAGTCCCGGAAAAATACTCAGGTCCCGAAATTCCTATAACTTTTAGAGTTATTAAATCTTAAAGTTACGATTTCTCCCTTAGGAAATGTATAGAGAAATATTTAAGTATTCTTTGCATTTGGGGTAAGAGAAAGTAAAATAGTGCACTGCAAATAGTCAATATATTTTTTTTTTTTTGTTATTTTCTACCTCTTCTAATTTCCAAGACTTTAAAACAAAAACATGTTAAGTTAAAAACTTGTCTAAAACATGTAATTAAATTTTAAAATAAAAAAAAAAAAAAATAGAGTATTATAAGCGATGGTAGAAGAGAGAGAGAGAGAGAGAAAAAAAAGTTTATTTAATTTTATCGAAGTAAAATTACAAAGCTTGTCTTTTGTATATACGTACGTATATTAGAAGTCTATATAGTATAGAGAGAGAGAGAGAGCAGTTAACGTACGTATATAGCAAAATTTCAAACGCTAAGCCTGAGGCCTTCTGGAACCTCCAGGGCTCTCTCTCTCTCTTTCTCTCTTCCAAACAGTTCAGGTTTAGAATTTATTTTTTAGTAAAAATGTATTTAATAGATTTTCAAAAATGAATTAGAACTTTATATAAAAGTGATCTCTTGACATTACTAGCTCGCCTGCAGCAGACCCTCGTCTTTTCCTTAATCAGAGGAGTAATCGTACGTATGCATATCTGACTTGATAAGGGGGTTCAGGAGGGACGTCTAAACGTACTTTAAAAAAAACTAGACTATTCTAAGGAAATTTTCAATGCGGTTTTTTTTAAATGAATTAAATTCATAAGAGATTATTGGGACATCGAGCTATAATTTGTTTAATCACTTATTAAAAAATTATCGTAATTAATTTTTTTGTTATCAAGCAAATACAAAAAAACAATCTGTCCCAATAATCTTTAATTTTTTTTTAAATTTAAAAATGAATTTATTGTTATTATTAATCACATATTAATTAAGAAATTTTTAAAATAAGCTTAGATGATTTATTTAAAAATCAACTGTCAAATTAGTTCAGCATTCTTGCAATAGATGGCAGGCTAGTCTAACAGCCGATCCCCTTTTAGGCCTATATTTATATATTTTTATGCTTTTATAAAAGATACATAATATATAATAACATTTCTAAAGTATTTATTGTTAAAAGATCAATGAAAATCAACCAAATGCATTAAATATTATTAGCTACCATTCTGACATCTCTTGGCAAATTTTTGAATTACTTGATTTTTTGGGTATACTTTTTAGGACATAGAACGCCATCTTAGCGGGAAAGACATGCTTAACACCTTCTCTCCCTTCCCCCGTTAAGGCTAAAGCTATCAGGTGGGGACTTAATTGTGGCGCTTACTATATCAGTTTCAACACAGATATTTCTAAGATAGCCAATTGAAGAAAAAAAAAAATTAAATTTAATTAACAATTTTTATAATTTTTCATTTGAAAGATTTATTTATTTTATTATTAAAATTAATTAATTAGCTTTGATTTTGTCAAAAGGCCCAATGCTTTTCAATGGGAGAATTTTTTGAGCCCCCCCTTACTATTTTTTGAGGCACTTTATTTAGGACTATCTGTCACTTTTCCTCTAACATAATCTGGCTCTGATGTCTCGAAAATTTCAATAAATGAACCTAACATACATGACCTGTCAAAATTTAATTAAATTTATTTATTTATTTTTTCAATTTTGCAAAGTTTAAATGAATGTTACTTAAATATGTATATTTTGGTATATGATAGGTGGGCAAGGAGAGTAGATGGAGTTGGAGTTAATTCGGTATGACAGGTGCACACGTGGCTCTTGCCTCTAGCCCCCCCCACTCTCCCTCTCCCTCTCTTGCCGTCATTTCCACTTTAACGCCTCCCCCCAACTGGCTTGCTTTATGCTCTCACTCTCTCTCTCTCTCTTTCTAGCTAGCAGCTCATTCGTTAACGGCTGCTGCTGTTTTGTTTTTATAAAGAAATTGAAATGGCTTTACTTGGTGGTGGGTTGGTTTTGGCCAGGGATCCCTTTAGGGCTTAAACACTTCAGACGCAGGGCTCTGGCTGCCAAAGCTAGCAAGGAGAATACCCTTACCCTCTAGCATTAAGGCGAAAAACTTGCTATGCCCCATCTCCTGGTCAGCAAGTATTACTTTCAACTTTAATTTTTTTTTTTTAATCTTTCCAACTCATTTGAATTATGTTTTGTTTGGTCGTTTAATCGAAAAAAGTATACCTGCCAAGGAAAGGGTATTTAATTTAAATATCAAATTTAACTGGTTCGGGCCCACCTGCGGCAGACCCTAGTCTTTCTTTAAACATATACTTCACATTTTATAAACATTTATTATAATACTAGGCTTCGCCCCCCCCTGGACCCCTCAGCTGGCTCGGGCCCGCCTGGGCGGACCCTCGCCTTTTCTTCTTTTTTTTTATAAAAAAAACATTCACACTTTTTTCTCATTCACTCTAACATTCAGACAGTCTTTTCGGCAACTTAGGCCATTTAAAACTTTTTTTTACGATAATCGTTATTTAATAATATATATTTATTTGGGGTCCAAGCATTCTTATTTAAGCCATTTGGTATCCAAATGGCTTAAATAAAATCATCGGACTGTCTGGGGTTCGACGTCGCGACGTTTGGAATACGAGGTTAGCACGCTAACCTCTACACCAAGCCCCGAGGGCTAGCGGAGGGGTTCGTTTGTTTTGTTTCTAAGTAAATTTAACACAAATCCATATCATTTTAATAAATAATTACAATTTAAATAAAACAGACAAAAATGTCGGAATTTATGTATTAACGCCTAATTTCTAAAATTTTAAAATAATCTTTCCCTTTCAGTTTTTCTCTACCTATTTTATTGGAAATTCTTAGAAAAACAAAATTCTCAATTAATATCCAACTAAACATAGCGAGATTATGTTGATTTGTCCCTCAAATTGAAAATCGACATTTTTGTCTTATTTAATTTGTATTAAAATGATTTGTATTTGTGTTAAATTTACTTAGAAATATTTAAGATGGATTAGTAAAATTATAGGCGTAGTCAGAAATTTTTGATGGGGGGGGGGGTTAAAGAAATTGTTTTCAAAAATTTGAAAAATTTAAGATTATTTTAGGGTATTTAACCAATATTGCAATAAGAAATATCCTCTAACTATAATAATATTAATTTGATAAAAATCATTTAATTTATATTTTATCAAACAAAAAATATAATAGTGAGATTTAGAGAAAAATATTTTTTATTGCTTATGAATTGTCAGGAGAAAATCAGGCAACCAGTAGATCATTCAGTTAATTTTGCTGCCTATCTCAAGGGGCCAAGTAAACTGCTATGTATTAAGGTGCGTTAGAGGCCGATTCAGCAGTTGCCCTGGTAGGAATTGTCAATGCTGACAATTGGCCGAACCTTGGGCCAGTTGTCATTTGCCAAGCCTTGAGTAGTGACCATTGGGCCAAGCCTGGCCCGAGGCTTGGCCCAATAGAATTATATTATTAAACCGAGCCTTGGGAAGACGAATAGACCAAGCCTGGACCGAGGCTTGGCCCAATGGTATTATATTATTAAACCGAGCCTTGGGAAGACGAATGGATCAAGCCTGGACCGAGGCTTGGCCCAATGGTATTATATTATTAAACCGAGCCTTGGTTAGTGACCATTGGGCCAAGCCTCAGACCAGGCTTGGCCCAATGGTTAATTGACCCATCATATAATTAAAAAAAAAAAAAAAAAAAAGAAAAAAACAGTAATATATATTTTAAATCTGGTGATTGTTTGATAAAGTTTATTTAGCTAAAATAAAAGGCAAATCAAATAGCTTAAAAGAGAGTCATATCAATATAACAACTGTGTACGAGAGCGTAAAGGCATTGAACAAATGAAGAACAAAACCAAAAAGCTCGAGTTCAAATCTCTCGAGAAACAACTTTTTTTCCTCGAGGCTTGGATCGACCATCCATTTTTTGTTTTCCAAGGCTTGGGCCAACCTTGGTTTTTTTGATTCTCGAGGCTGGGTACATTGTTATCATTCCAAGGCTTGAGCCAAGCCTGGCCCAATTGTTAGACAAGGCTTGCCCCAAACCTCGCCCAAGGCTCGGGACGATTGGTCCAAGCCTGGTCCGAGGCTTGGCCCAATTGTGTATTCCTACCAGGGTGGTTACTCTAGGCGGCAAGAGATGGAGATGATTACTAATTTAATTATCTATAAGATATAGAGCGATTTAAAAAAAAATAAAAAGTCGATGGCTTCAAAATCGCCGCTGGAAACTTTCAAAATCAGCATCCCCGCCCCCATCTTAAGTTAAAATTTTCTGTTTATATAAAAACGGTAAAAATAAGGAAAGAGTTTTACATTTCTTCTGAATTCTACTCACTTCATATTAAATGTTTAATAAATTACAGTATACGTAAGGTAGATTAGAACAGGTCTTCTTAAGAAGACACAAAGTGTTACGTTTTTGGTTGACGCGCAGTGTACCTAACAATTATATACACCCCTCTAACCTATCTACGAGGCGTATTCGGAAAGTAAGAACCGTTTTGAAAAAAAAAAAAAAAATAGTAAAAAATGTTTTTGAAGCCAATTTTATTTTTACATGAAATTACATGTCTTAAACTATTTTTCAACATAGTTTCCGACAATGTTCAAACACTTGTCGTAGCGGGTGACCAATTTTTGTAAACCATCTGCAAAGAAACTCCCGCCAGTATGGATAGCCACGATTCCACAGCATTATTCGTCTCATCGTCAGATCCAAATCGCTTGCCACCTAGCTCCCGCTTCATGTGCAGGAACAAGTGGTTGTCGAACAGCGCCAAGTCAGGGCTGAAGAAATTGTGTTGATCCATGACAAGCTCGGGCCCATACTGCTGGTGTCACTCAACCGCTTATTCGACAGTTTCATTGGGAACAATTCGATCATTTGTTTTGTGGGACCAATCACACCAGATTTTATTTGATTATTATTAATGATGAGCCCTCCAGGAACGCTTTGGTGAATCCCAGCCCTGCGTGTGTTTTCAATGACACTTTGCATCTCTTCTTTTGATTTTACGTCATTAGAATGACGAAATGAAAGGAGAGGGATTTTATTTAAGAAAAAATATAAAAAAAACATATTCAAAAGAACTTTGGCTTAAGAAATTTTATAAAGCCGATAATTAATTTATCAGTTTTTACCTTCCTTTAATTAACAAGCAATGAGTTCAGTTATTGACATTAAATCGAAAAAGCGAAGAACTTTCAAAGAATGTTTCGAGATATAATAAATTAGGGGGGTTCAGGAGCGACGTCTAAACGTACTTTAAAAAAAAACTAGACTAATATAAGGAATTTTTCAATGCGGTTTTTTTTAAATGAATTAAATTCATAAGAGATTATTGGGACATCGAGCTATAATTTGTTTAATGACTTATTAAAAAATTATCGTAATTAATTTTTTTGTTATCAAGCAAATACAAAAAAACAATCTGTCCCAATAATCTTTAATTTTTTTTTAATTTAAAAATGAATTTATTGTTATTATTAATCACATATTAATTGAGAAATTTTTAAAATAAGCTTAGATGATTTATTCAAAATCAACTGTAAAATTAGTTCAGCATTCTTGCAATAGATGTATAACTATTCAAGAATATTAGAAATGAGTTCAATTTACGATATGTTTTGTCAGAATGTTTTTATTGAATAATCTTTTAATTGACAAACAAAAATTCATATGACAACTGTCGTTATCAAAATCAAAACATAAAACACAAACAGTTTAGTGGCTCACGATGTTTGTCAGTTTGTATTTTTATAACGACAGTTGTCATAAACTTTTACTTTGTAAATTTCTTTACAACAACTTTCATTCAATAACTACATTCTCTCCGAACATTTGCGACTTCAGTCTTATTTTTCTTATTCTTGAATAGTTATCAATTACTGTTGCAGGTAAGTAATAGTCAGGAACTATTTTAACCTTATCAAGAATGGCTTGATTCCATTTATACAAATCAAATGCCCTAAAAACTGTATTTTAGACTGTCCGAAAATGCACTTTGAAACATTAATTATAAGTCCATATTTTTCTAAACGCTGGAAAAGTAACTCAAGATGCTTTGCATGGGACTTGGAATCACGAGAGGCTATCAAAATATCATCGAGATAAGGGAAACAAAAGTCTAAGCCATTTACCACTTCATTGATCAAACGTTGAAAAGTTTGGGCCGCATTACAAAGACCAAAAGTCATAAAAGGGAAATTCAAAAAGGCCAAATGGAGTAATAACAGCCGTTTTTGGAATATCCTCATCGGCCACTGGAATTTGGTGATAAGCCCTTACAAGATCTATTTTTGAGAAAATAGAGCAACCCTCCAGACCAGAGTTAAAAACTTGAATGTTAGGAAGTGGATATTTATCAGGTATGGTACGGGCATTTAACGCTCTGAAATCTCCACAAGGACGCCAATCACCATTTGGTTTTGGAACCAAATGAAGAGGACTGGCCCAATTACTACTTGATGGCCGACAAATGCCCTTTTCAATCATAAAATCAAATTCTTTTTTTTGCAATAGTCCACTTTTCCTTTGACAAACGCCTAACCTTAGCGCTAACTGGTGGTCCCCCTGGTAAGAATATGATGGACAACCGAATTAGGGTCCGACCGAAACAAGATTTTCAGCCGAAACCGAAACCCGAAACCGAATATTCGGCCTCAACCTTAGTTTCGGCCGAAACCGTAACCGAAACCGAAACTTGTATTTCCTATAAAAATTTTTTTTTCATTTTTACTTTCTTTTTTTTTTTGACTAAAATTTTTTTCTCCCTCAAGAGCAAATTATTTGACCTTTTTATTTTTTTGCATGCAGTCCAGTTGAAATCGAACGCCTGGTTTGAACCTTTTAGTCCTGAATTCCCTTGTTTATTTGATGGGATGTTATTTTATTTACAATTTTGTGAAAGCCTACTGATTCTACCAAAGAATTAGAAGATTCAAGCCAGTACTTGAACGCCTGGTTTGAACCTTTTAGTCCTCAATTCCTTTGTTATTTGATAGGATTAAAATTTGGTTAAAGCCTACTAAACCTACCAGGAGAATTAGAAGGTTCAAACCAGTACTTGAACGCCTGGCTTGAACCTTGCAGTCTTCAATTGAGGACTAAAAGTTTCAAGCCCAAGGCGTTGTTTGACTCGTGAAGTACTGGTTTGAA
>JAKCPI010009660.1:0-12167 GCA_023213315.1 Euborellia annulipes
AGGTTAGACTTGAAAGTCTGAAGATTGTAGGTTTTGGGGAAGATAGCCGCAGGGAGCTTGTTCCAATCACGGGAGGTCATGGGGACAAAGGAAGAATGAAATTGATTTGTTCTGTTAGTCGTGATCTGAACAGCATAGGGATGCTGGGAAGATGCCTCTCTTGTGTTCCGTGAATATGTTGCATTGGGTGGGATAATTGATTTTAATTCGACAGAGCATTGACCATGGTAATACCTGTAGAGAGAGATAGTGCAGATACTCTTCTTCTATGATCTAGTGACTGTAGGGATGCAGTAAGGGTAGAATCACCTATCAGTCTAATTGCACGCCTCTGTATGGCTTCCAAGGAGGAGAGAGCGTCTTTCGACGCCCCTCGCCAAAGGTGGGAACAATATTCAAGACACGGCCGAATTTGGGCTTTATAGAGGATTAGGAGTTGTTGGGAGGAAAAGTAACGCTTCGTTTTGAATAGGAAACCCAATTTCCTTGCGGTAGATTTAACCACAGAAGAGATGTGGTTGCTCCAGGAGAGATCAGATGTAATTGTCACTCCCAGAACAGAAAATGAATCTTTGAACTCGAGACTATTATTGCTGTAAATAAGGGGAAGGGCAAATCCTATTTTTTTGTCTAGAAATTAAACAACATTGGGTTTTTTGGGAATTGAATTTTACTTGATTGAGGTTTCCCCATTCCTCCAAGAGACCAAGATCATCATTTATCGACGAGACAGCCCCCAGACGACCAGTGGATGAGGTTTCACCAGTCCTGACAGAGTGCAGGGTACTGTCATCAGCAAAGCAATGAATTGGGTTGGAGGTTACTCCCATGAGATCGTTAATGTACATAAGGAATAGGGTGGGAGAGAGGACAGAACCCTGGGGAACACCTGCGTTGATTGAATGCGGAATAGAAGACACACCGTCGACTACAACCGAGATCTTTCGCTCCGTTAGAAAGCTCTTGATCCACTGGCACAGCTCAGAGGATAGGCCAAAAGATGGAAGTTTAGCATAAAGATTTTTATGCCATACCTGATCGAAAGCCTTCGAAATGTCAAGAGCAACTGCAATAGTTTCCCCTTTCATTTCCATGGCTTTGTTCCAGAGGTGTGTGACAAAGCTCAAAATATCCCCAGTCGAACGAGCATGCCTGAAACCATATTGCCTATCATTCATCATTCCGCAATGTTCCAGATGATTTAAAATTTGAATGTTGAGGGCTTTTTCCATAATTTTGGATAGTATGGAGGTTATTGCGATTGGGCGATAGTTGCTGGGAAGAGAGGAGTCACCTTTTTTGGGAATGGGTTGAATATTCGCCAATTTCCAAGAGTCGGGAAAATTTCCCGAGGAAAATGAGAGGTTGAACAACCTGGATAATATTGGGACCAATTCAGGGGAACATTTTTTAATGACGATGGGGGGAATACCGTCAGGGCCTGGGGATTTGTCGATTACTAGCTCCTTAATAACCTTTTTAATTAGTTTATTCCTAAAATGAATTTTATCCATTGAAATTTTATTGGAATTCTGGGTCGGAGGATCGCGACTATTGGCTTTATCGTCAATAGTAGAATTGGATGCGAAGAGAGAAGCAAAGATTTGGGCTTTTTCAAATGGGGTAGTGGCAATTTTACCATCAGGCAAATTAAGAGGTGGAAATGAAGATGAGGAAAAGTTACGGCCTACTGCCTTGGCCAAAGACCAGAAGCGTCGACTACCATTTGGGCAGGATGCCAATTGGTCGCATTTCCTCTGCTCGAAGGTCCTTTTAGCCTCATTGATGGTCTTCTGACATTGGGTTCTGGCCTTACGAAATCTATCCCACTCCAACGGATCATGAGACAGTTTCCAGTTCTCATATGCTTGATTTTTGGCGCTAGTGGCTTTCACACATTGGACATTAAACCATGGTTTGGATTTTTTTCCCTTTTGATATATTTTAAAGGGTACGTACATTTCCATACCCATGATTATGGCGTCTGTGATAGAGTCAGCCGCCTGAGAAGCATTGGTTCCGTTGAAGCAGTAATCATTCCATGGAAAAGACGAATAGAAGATTCTTAGGTCATCCCATTGGGCTGAGTGGAATTGCCAAATTTTCCGGGGAGGGATGCGTTTTAGATGGTTAGTGGGAGATGTCTTGAATACTACCGTGACAAGGGAGTGGTCGGAAGTGCCAAGAGGGGGGCTACTGAAGGAAAGTAAGAGTGTGGGTTGGAGGTAATAAATAGGTCTAGAAGATGGGGGGCATGTGTTGGATTGTCTGGAACACGTGTGGGTTCACCAATGATTTGGGTGAGGTCGCAAGAATCGCAAAAATTCTTGGCTGCTCTCCCTGCAGCATCGGTGGTGCCCGAGTATTTCAGCCAATCTTTGTGGTGAACGTTAAAATCTCCTAGGAAGGAGATTTCATTTGAAGGAATTTGGTTTGGATAGTATTGACACATTCTGTGAGGTGGTCGAAAAAGTAAGTATGGTTGCTAGCATTGGGGGAACGATAGATACAGCATAGGAAATGATTCGATGATTTGGCTGAGATTTTGAGCCATAGTATATCGAAATCGTTAGACTCGAGTTCATGCATTCTCCTACAGGAAACATCTGATCTTACATAGGCGCAGACGCCTCCCTTAAAGCGAAACTTATCAAGGATATGGTAGTTAGGGTAATTAAGGTGAGGGGCTCCTGAGTTGTTTGCTGAAATCTGGGTTTCTCCAAGAACAAGAATTTGGGGATTGACTCGTTCGAGATGGTGGTGGACGGCATTAAGGTTTGAATTCAGTCCTCGAATATTGGTGAACTGAATTGTGAAATCCTGGTTTGGAAATTTAAGAGGATTTTCCTCATAGAACCCGCGGGAGTAGCCTCCACCCGGAGATCCGAACGGGAGGCTAGTTTAACTCCGGAATATTTTACTCTCGCTGATTCCATGAGGATATTGTTAATTTGGTTTTTTTTTATGGAAGTAAGGGAAAAGTTACTGAATTGGCTGGGTGGATTTTGGGTTAAGGGAGAAGGAAAGTCTGAGGAGAGTGAAGAGAAGAAAGAAGAGAGCCGGAATTCCTGGCCAGGGCCTGTATCTACGCTATGACTAGCATAGACACCAGAAACATGGATCAAAGGCATTAGTAACCAGATAACCATTCTTAAAGTGCCCATTAGCCAAGTGGTGGTGTCTCATCCGGGCGATTTGCATCTACCACCTAGAGCTCGCGTGGGAAGGGTCGCTCCTCACCCTTAAGCCGAAAATTCCAGCCATCAAGCGGGGATTTACGGCCCGCTACCCTTACCTCCTTGCCTCAAATAGCTATTCTGTAAACAAAAACTTTAAAGCCAAAGCGTTAACATTGAAGTAATTAGTGTTAAAAATTAAAGCCATGTCTAGGAGGTGGCTTTAATATTTTAACGTCGGGTTTAAAATAAACATGGCGTTCTTAACCTAAAAAATAAGGTTATGATTTTGATAGCTTTGAAATAAAAGCAACATGTTAACGTCGCTATTAAAACTCTGTTTAGAGAATAGCACTTTTTTAACGCTGATTGTTTTTACATTATTTTTTAACACCCATTTGTTTATTTTAAATTTTAACGCCTGTTTTTAGAGAATAGAATAAAATTTCTAGTCGGGAAATACTTTCTATATATATGAAAATATATATTCATATATAGGTAAGAGAAAGTAAAAAATCAGCCTTCATACCAGATTACAGATTTTTTATTTAAATTTAAATCAATATTTAAATAAGTATTTTTTTTTTCCTATGTGTATATATGAAAGTGTGTGTTTTAGTATGGGTGTGTGACGTGGATGACGCATGGTGCTCTAGGGTCCGATCCGTCACGTGCGAATCCACTCGGGCGGCCACTTAATAAAATCATTCCCGAAACTTTGTCCCCTTCTCTCTCAAGAACTCTCTTACACCCCCCATCCACTCTTTCTCTCTCTTTTCAATCATTTGCAACGGCATTCCTCATTTATCAGGCTAGAACTCGAGGCTTCAGGGTCACGTTTCTATTTAATTGCTATTGTTGCATTTTCGTAAACACGCACCAAACCAAAGTGTCACGAGCGTTTTTTTTTTTCATTAATTATGATATTTGATAATTCTTTTATGTGCTTTCAATTAGAAAGAGGAAGGGGTTAAAAAAGTTTTTTTTTTAGTTTAGGATTAGGAAACCAACTGGTATAAATAAATATGCCTGGGCAATTAATATTTAAGTATCATTGAAAGCCTACTTGGCCTCAGATGCTTAAAAAATAGGATTTGGTATCAAAAAGCTTAAATAAAATCATCGGACAGCCTGGGATCTGAACCCGCGACCCTTGGTATACAAAGCAGGCGCACTACCAACTACACCAAGCCCGAGGGTGCCGTTATATTAGAATTCCAGATACAAAATATATAAATACTAGCTGCGGTAGGGTTGCCTTCGGCAACCCTACCCCGCTAGACCCTGGCGGGCGGCGTCTCGGGATATGTCTAAGAGTTGTCCAGATAAATGTATTTTAATTAATTATGAGGAAGAGTTTTTATTTTTCATTTTAAAGATTTGATAAATATATTTTTCGTAAAGCGAGTTAGATCCTGTTTTCCAATGCTTTGCTATGGGGTATTTGATAACCCCCAAAAAGGGGGGGGTTCCCTACCCCTAATTCGATATAATGATAGCCTAAAACCACCCCCGGAAAATTCCCTACCCATTAAAAAAAAACTCCATGAAAATCGGTCCAGTAGTTTCGGAGTCTATGCGTTACAAACAGACAGACAGACAGACAGACAGAAAGACAGACAGACAGACAGACATTGTCTTTTATATAATAGTATAGATGGGAAAATATATTTTGTTTCCATGGCAACCATTTCCCCTATCTTTCCTATGAAGTACAAGAGTAAACTGGTCTTTAGAAGATTTCAATGACAAAATGAGAATATACATTTTAAAGAGCATCTAAAAAATAATTGATTTCTGAATTTTAATCAAAGTTCTTGGAGCAAATTTGAGGAAATAGAAAAAAAACTGAAAAAGTAAAGTACTAGTACTCTTTGTCCGATTTTGTTCAAAAGCATTATGTCACGTCCCATGGGGGTGCCTAACTTAAATATAAAATTTCAACTTCCTAGCTCTTTTTGTTCTTGAGATATTTTGTTCACAGACAGACACACACATATTATTTATTTATGTATTTTTTTTTCTTTCTACATGAGTGATTAAAATGGCATTAGCTTCTTCTTTATCTTGCTTTATTCGATGCCGAGTAACGATGTAATTACCCTATTACTCCTTCTAATTATGAACATTAATCAATCAACCACTAATATTATTAATATAATAGAAAAATTCGTTAATAAACAAGTTAAAGAATGTTCACTTCACTGTTATCTACTCTCTAGTATCTTGTAACTTTGCCAATATTGTTCAACAACTACTACAAAGTTTGCCAAGTCAAGTATGTTTCATTTAAACTCCCCCCCCAATCCCTCTCTCTCTCTCTCTCTCTCCCTTCTTTTCTATACATATAATAAAAGGATCCATTTATATTTAGCATGTCAATCGAGAGGATTAAAAGAGTTAACTCGAGAAAATCTAATACAAAACTATGCTAAGAATCTTCATTAATCACTGACAACAATCTCACATTTATTTATTTATTACATTTTTTTTTTTGTTTTTTGTTTAAAGTGTTAGCAACAAAATATTAATTAAATAAACTTCACATCTAAAAATGCTTTTTGTTTTTGGTGTACGGATGGTAAAGGCTCTCGAAAAGTCGATTTTCGATTCTCGGAATCGATTAATCATTTCTAAAAGTCGACTTTTCGGCTTTAAGGTCGACTTTTTAAAAACTCTAACTCGTGTTTAGCAGTAGCGTAACTAGGTGGGGCGAAGGGGGGCGCTTGCCCCCCCCAGGCGCATCACCACCCGCAAAGGCTAGTTACGCCGCTGGTGCTTAGGTGATACTCATTGTCAGTAAATATTAAATTTATTTACAGTATTTATTTATAATATAAGATTAAGTATTCTTGATGAATTTCTCCATTTTTCGATTATATTAAGTTATGGGAATAATGAAATAAAACGAATTTTTAAATTAAAAATTATTTAATCTCTCGACAATCGATTTCGGCACTATGTACCATCATCAGGTCGGCGTTAGTTTGGTGTGTTGAATAGAGTGTACATTATTTGTTTGTGTTTACATTATTTCTTGTGTGTTGACATAATATACACTCTATTCAACACACCAAATAACGCCAGACCTGATGAGGTACATAGTGCCGAAATCGATTGTCGAGAGATTAAATAATTTTAATTTAAAAATTCGTTATTATTTCAATTATTCCCATAACATAAAATTAAGTATTTATACATTTTATTAAATATACAACGCATACAAATATTGATTTCAATATTAACTATATATTATAATATAATAATAATAATAATAATATAAAAGATTATATTCTATCCAGAAATTGCACGTGATATGGCACCGAACATTAAAATAACATATGGTGGTTGAGTATCAAAATAAAACATTAAAATTGACGAATTAAGAATGCCACATATCTTCGCTAACCGATTTTAGAAAGCGTGTTGATTGGTGTGTTATGTGTAGGTTTTGAAAGAAAGATGAAAGTTTATTTGTAATATCCTTTTTTTTTCGCATTCACACTCACATTCACTCAGTATTTTCAGAAAATTAGGCCATATAAGACTGACGATAACCGTTATTATAAACATAGGCGTAGCAAGAAATTTTTGTTGGAGGGGGAGGGGTTTGAACCCCCAAACCTCCCCTGGCTACGCCTATACAGTATAATATCTATTGGGGATCCAGGCATTTCTATTTAAGCCATTTAGTATCCATTTTTGGGTGTCTTGCTTGTTTGTTAATAATAAATCTTGTGTAATTTACAGACCTGAAGATGGTTCTATCAACCGAAATGAATGAACTGAAATTAGTCACAAATAAATTCTGATAAATAAAATTTTATTTCTCTGTCTTGCATCCCAATCTGCAACCTTTAATCAAAGTTATACAACGTGTGTAAGAATTTTGTCTGTTATAAAAAAAAAACCCTAAACATTTTAAGTGAAAAAAATTATGTTGATAGTATTTAATAATTCATTCTCATAGGAGCGATTTTTTTTTTTGAGTGTTTTAAAAACAACAATCTAAAAATTTATCAAATTCAAAAAAAAAAAAAAAACCTTTTGTTTTTAGAATCCACAATAACCCTCTATTTTTATTTCAGCTAATGAAATATTAATCTATTCATTTGCACAAGTTGTTAATGGATAGGAAAAAAAAAAAAATTAAGAATGAATAAAAACAAGATGCAAATTTTTCCCGGATTTGTGTCTCCCTTTTTTTTTCTCTATCAAATGGAGTTTTAAAACGTCTCAAATTTTTTTTTGGCGTATTGTAAAAACAACATCCATGGACCGACCCTCTCTTCCGATTAGCATAATCGTGTTGTTTTCTCTTGTTAGTCCAATCAGGGACTTTGATTGGACTCGCTTCGCTCCCTAATACTAATACGGCTTGAACTTGGTCTCTCTGGCCCTTAAGTTTTATCCCCGGGATTAAAGTTTTAATAATTCAAATGTCAACAGACGGACCCAAGCGGAAGCTTTTGTACCAAGGCCCTTTCTTTGTGCCAATTCACACCCCTTAAACAGCGAGATACTAATTACAAAACCCCCGGATGCTGCTATTTTCAAATGAATCCAAGCCTTTAAATGAATCAAATACACACAGAGAGAGGAATTTTAAATTTTATTTATAATTATATATTTCATTTCAGAAATTCGTAATTATTTTTCAGACAATACGGGCAGTAGTGGAAGAATAATAAAGATCCCTTTCGCCTTTTAGGATTCGATTTCTTCCCCGTTCGTTTCTCGTTAGGAAGTTTTGCTTAAATATTTTTAAAGTGAAACTTTTATTTCATCGCCTCAAATTTTTGTTCGCCCATCAGCATGTCGCGTTACAATTTTTGTTGATTTTTACAATTGTGTAGGAAGAAAATTACAACAAACCAAAACTTATTAAATTTAGTAAGTTTTTCAAAAACCATTTACAAATGTATTGTAATTTTCGAAAGTTGTTTGAAAATTAGAGTGCAATTGTGTGGAAATTTTAGAATTTTAGATTTCGAAAAAAAAAATACAATTTTTAAAGAAAATAACTATACAATGTATGTAAAATTACAATACATACTCTATTTTTCGAATTCGAAAAATAGAGTTCTTAAGAAATTTGTAATTTTAAAATGTTTTTTTTTTTTTTTTTGTAAATATTTGAACGCATAAATTTGTAAAGTTAGTATAAATGCATATTAGTTATCAATTACAAGAGGAATTTGTAAATTTAGTATTCCAAAACACACTAAAATTAAATTTTTTTTACAGTGTAGCGTTTGGTTCCTTGAAAATAGGCAAATAAAGTATCTTTACTCTAGAGACGTTGCATAACTGGCAGGCGCGTTTGATCAGTGGCGCCTCTAGTGTCGAATAAGGACTCTTAAAATTGAATTGAAAATATTCTAACTGTGAATAAAATCTCAAGAACAAAAAAAAAGCTAAATAATTGAAATTTGGTATTTAGGTTTGGTACACCGATGGCATGTGACACAAAGCTTTTGAACAAAATCGGCCAAAGAGTACTAATACTTTACTGATTTACTTTTTTCAGTTTTTTTCGATTTTCTCAAAATTCGTTATAAGGATTTTGTTTAAAATTCATAAATCAATTATTTTTTGGATGCTCTTTAAAATGTAGCTGGTATATTCTCATTTTGCTCTGAAAATTGTTTGAAGACTACTTTATTCTTGTACTTTATAAAAAAAAATCATTAGTTTCTCTCTATATATTTCATATATAGGGTAAAAAGAAAGTAAAAGAGGACCTACGAATGTTGAAATTTTATATTTAAGTTAGATAGTACCCTGTCAGACTCTCAAAATTTTCGATTTTATCCAATTTTGATTAAAATCATTTTTTCCATGCTTTTTAAAATGTATGTTGTCATTTATTATTATTTTTTTTTATAAAAAACAATTCAATAAATTTTTACTTTCTCTTACCTATGTATATATGTAATATATATATAGAGAGAAAGTATTGGATTCATGTCAAAAATTCGATGTCGAGATTTTGATGGATCTTCACGTTTTGAGGTCCCCTGAATCCAAAAAAGTGGTTTTCGCGACATGGTCTGTCTGTGTGTGTGTGGGTGGGGTGTGTGTGGGTGTGTGTGTGGGTGTGTCTGTGTTCAATTTTAAGCATGAAGGAATTGAGCTACGAGGTTGAAATTTTATATTTAAGTTAAACACCCCCCGGGACCGGAAAAATAAGCTTTTAATCAAAATCGGCCAAAGAGAACTAGTACTTTACTGATGTACTTTTTCAGTTTTTTTCGATTTTCTCAAAATTTGCTCCAACGATTTTTTTTAAAATTCAAAAATCAATTATTTTTTAGATGCTCTTTAAAATGTATATTCTCATTTTGCGATTGAAATCTTCTGAAGACCACTTTACTCCTGTATTTCATAAGGAAGATAGGAGAAATGGTTGCCATGGTAACAAAATATAAATATTTTCCCATACTTATAAATTTTACATCTTGAATTCATATGTTCCGTACTGTCGGGAACTAAATATATGTCGACACAAAAAATCTGGTGTGACAAGCACAGAACACAACTTTCGATTACCGAAGGTAAGAGAAAGTTGTGTGCTGTGCGCCAGTCACACCAGATTTTTATTAAAAATTTTGGTGACTAGTCGCATAGCACACATTATCTTGGGTAATAATCAGTAAAGAACTAGTACTCTATGGCCGATTTAATTCAAAAGCTTCGTGTTATTTCTCAAGAGAGATTAACCTACTTAAATATCAAGTTTCAACCTCCTTGCTCTTTTCGTTCTTGAGATATTTTATTCACAAACAGATCGTTTTTTTTGAATTCAGGGTATTTTAAAACGTGTATTTCCATCAGAATCCCGCTATATATGTATATATACAGGTAAGAAAAGGTAAAAAATACTTAAAAAAAACAACTAAAATAATCGGAGATATTTTGTTTCATTGTTAATTTACGCTTTCAGCGGGATTTCCCACTTGCCAGGGGACTGCGCCCCCTGGACCCCCTTGCTCGTCAACCTCTAACAAATGCATCAAATTTATCTTGCTCACTGTATAAAAATTTTAAATTTCTTTCTCTGACTTATGAAATCAGTGAAAATGAAAGGGGTAAATGTGAAAAAGGAGATAAATAATAATTAGAAACAATAAATTTCTACCAATGATACATATCTCTTTTAATTAATAATAATAATTCAATTCATAACTGATCAAAAACAGTCTAATAGCCTAAAGGGATCAAAAACCTAATACTGGTATCGAAATGCAATTGGAAAAACGTCAAATAGAATTTCGAACAAGAGAAAAAATAGTGCCAAATGAAATTTACTAATATACAATGCACTATTCACACTTGCAAAAAAAAAAAAACAAAAACAATTTCAAGTTTTCAAGCTATTAATGAACTCTAAAAATTCATACTTTAGCAGTGGCGTATTCAGGGGGCCCAGAGGGCCCCAAAGCCTTGACCAAAACAAAAAAAAAAATACTTATTGTTTTCCCTAATCTAAAAAAAAAACTTATAAATAACGGAAAAATCTTTAATATTTACGAATTTTTGTATTAAAATTATTTTTTATTTCAAGAAAAAAAATTATATTTTGTTTTTTATATACTGTACCACCTGGTATAATTCTTATATTATCTAAAAAAAAGTTTTTCCACTTCAAGTTTTTTGAATTTGGTGGGGGGATGACCCTCCCCCCTCGGATGTTCATAAAACTTTTGGGCCCCCCTCAAGCAGAAATCCTGGCTACGCTACTGTACTTTAGTTAAAATACTGCACTTCAAAAAAAAAAAAAAACGTACCATTTTGTTTCTTCTTAAAAAGAACTGTTCTAATCTACCTTAATGATACTCCTGATTTAAGAAAGATTTAATATGAAATATCTTATACATTTCTAAGTAAATTTAACACAATACAAAACATTTTATTCAATTTAACTTAAATAAAGAAAAATATGTCGATTTTCAATTTGATGGACAAATCAACATAATCTCGATATATTTTGTTGAATATTAATTTAAAATTTTGTTTTTATAAGAATTTCCAATAAAATAGACAGAGAAAAACTGGAAATGGAAAGATTATTTTAAAATATTAGAAATTTCGACATTTTTGTCTTTGTTTTATTTAAATTGTAATTATTTATTAAAATGATATGGATTTGTGTTAAATTTACTTAGGAAAATGTATAAGATACTTCATATTAAATTTTTAATAAATTACAGTATCATTAAGATAGAGTAGAATAGGTCATTTTAAGTAGATACACTTTTTATTTTGACAAGAAGTGTACAATGTCGATAACTCAGGTGGTTAAGAAAATTAATTAAGTCTCTAACTCTAGGGAAATTAATATGAAAATAGAAAATTTAATTTCTATATTCGTAGGAGTCATAGCGACTAATTTAAATTTAAATTTCTCACATTTTCTTTATCGATCATCAAATTCATTATAATATAAATATTTATATATTAAAATAAGCAAGGACGTAAAGAGTTGATTGCTTATCCCAAATAAAAATCTTAAAAAAAATATTGCATATTTATTTTCTTTACTTTTTTATTTTCTCTTACCTATTATTGAAAGTATTGGTTACATGTCAAAAATTCGATGTCGAGATTTTAATGGATATACAATACACGTTTTAAGGTCTCCTGAGACCAAAAAAGTGGTCTGTCTCTAAACAAAATATCCCAAGAACGAAAAGAGTTATGAGGTTGAATTTTCATATTTAAGTTCAGTATTCCCCCCCATCTGGGATGTAACACGAAGCTTTTGAACAAATTAGCTTTTTAGTGCTAGTACTTTACTGACTTTTCCAAAATATCGGCGGAAACTAAATATATGTCGACATAAAAAATTCTTATTATTAGAATAATTTTTAATTAGCCTATGTATTAATTATTAAAAAATATAAATACTGTACAACGTTTCGATTGCTTAATCTGCAGCCGTTCTCAAGAACTGTGCACTTGGCCGACTAACCGTCATGTCCCCCTTAC
>JAKCPI010009663.1:0-14897 GCA_023213315.1 Euborellia annulipes
AAAATCTGGTGTGACAAGCACAGTACACAACTTTCTCTCTTACTTTCGGCAATCGAAAGTTGTGTACTGTGCTTGTCACACCAGATTTTGTGTCGACATATATTAAGTTCCTGACAGTACGGAACATATAGTCCAGATGTAAAATTTATGGGGCATGGGAAAATATTTATATTTTGTTATTACGGCATCCATTTCTCTCCTATCCTTCCCTATGAAATACAAGTTATAAAGTGGCTCAGAAATTCAATCGCAAAAACAGAATATATTTGAGCATAAATTTAAAAAATAATTGATTTTTGAATTTTAATCAAAATCGTTAGAGCGAATACAGAAAAAATCGAAAAAAACTGAAAAAGTACATCAGTAAAATTAAAAATTCCAGCCGATTTTACTAAAGCGTTTTTTCTGGTCCACGAGTGGAAAACTTATATATAAAATTTCCGCGTTCATAGCTCATCCCTTCATGCTAAAGTGAACACAAGAAAAGAGAGACACAGGAATACCATGTCAAGACAATTTTTGATTCAGGGACCTCAAAATGCGTATATCCATCAAAACGGACATCGAATTTTTGACATGAATCCAATACTTTCTTATTATATATTAACCATATATAGAGGTAAGTAAAAATTGCATAAAAAAACAAAGAAAAAAGCCAGTAAAAAAAGATTAAAAATAAAAATTGAGTTTTAAGAAACGAAAAATCTAAGGTTAGTAATACTTATAGAATAGGGGTAGTTTGGATCGCGAAAAGTCACGGGAATGTGTAGATAACTGAACAAAATAATCAAAATCTTTCATCATTGACAAAAATGAAATGAAAAGATTTGATATTTTGTTCAATTATCCTTACACAGTTTCGAGACCTCTCCATAATTTGAGAACCGCCCCTATCTATAAATTATTACTAGCTTGGGCTAGATTTTTTCGATAAGCTTAATTTTATTTTAATCTTTTCAACTTTTTTTCTTTATTTTTATGCAATTTTTACTTTCTCTTACCTCTTATATATGATATATATAGAGAAAGTATTGGATTCATGTCAAAAATTCGATGTCGAGATTTTGATGGATATACACGTTTTGAGGTCCCCTGAATCCAAAAAAGTGGTTTTCGCGACATGGTCTGTCTGTCTGTGTGTGTGGGGTGTCTGTGTTCACTTTTAAGCATGAAGGAATTGAGCTATGAGGCTGAAATTTTATATATAAGTTAAACACCCTCCGGGACCGGAAAATAAGCTTTTAATCAAAATCGGCCTAAGAGTACTAGTACTTTACTGATGTACTTTTTCAGTTTTTTTCGATTTTCTCAAAATTCGCTCTAACGATTTTGATTAAAATTCAAAAATCAATTATTTTTTAGATGCTCTTTCAAATGTATATTCTCATTTTGCGATTGAAATCTTCTGAAGACCACTTTACTCTTGTATTTCATAGGGAAGGATAGGAGAAATGGTTGCCATGGTAACAAAATATAAATATTTTCCCATACTTATAAATTTTACATCTGAATTCATATGTTCCGTACTGTCGGGAACTAAATATATGTCGACACAAAAAATCTGGTGTGACAAGCACAGTACACAACTTTCGATTACCGAAAGTAAGAGAAAGTTGTGTGCTGTGCGCCAGTCACACCAGATTTTTTTGAAATCTGTTCTGCATCCCACTTTCTTAGAATTAATAAAAATTCATATATTGTTGGAATTGGATACGTAAAATTTCTTAAAGGTCAATAACCATTATGTTTGAAAACAATTTTCTTTCATTAAGCTAAAGCAAAAGTTTGATATTATTGACAGAATTAGAGTGAAATTGAAATATCATGTTTTATTGATTCTACATAAAAATAAACATTAATAGAAGGGAGTTAGTTTGTAATGCCAATAATATTTGATATAAGGCAAACATAAACGCATTTAATTATCTTTTGTGTATATTTTACCTTTTTTTTTTTATAAATTTGTTTAAGGTCTTTTTTCGGCATCAATTCTCTCTGAAACATGGGTCTCAGGTTTTTAAAATTAATTTTTTTTTTTTAAATGAGTTGTAAAAAGACAATCCACAACTTTTACTTTCCTAAATTACGCCACTTTCTTCAGTTAATAACTTTTTATGACCTGATGAAATCTTTAATTTACATAATATAGTGAATAAAATTGATAAAACTATTTTTTTTTTGTAAAAAACTGATCTCTCCCCTTTAAATGACAAAAATTTTCTCTAAACATTTAAATGGGAGAGCTATTTGCTTATTTGAATTCAAATTCATGTTTTCCCCCTGTTTTATACCACCCTTTTGGTCTTGCTTTCTTCTTCTTTTGTCTTGAGTTCTCTCCAATGTATTCAATGTCTAAATAATTTTTATTTATTTAAGTTAATCACTTATTCAACAAAAAAAAAAAAATCTACACCAATGGATATCGTTTTGACATTTATAATTAATCAAAAAAAAAAAAAAAAATGTTAATATCTTGTTATAAATAAAGATGATTGTATATTCACGTAATCAGTTAGTTTATTATTCTTGCTAGTTCTCGATAGTTCGAAGTTTTTACTTTCTCTTACCTATATGTATATGTTAATATACATATATGGGTATATATAGAGAGTATTCGATTCTGTAAGATTCGATGTCGAGATTTTGTGGATCGTGAAAATAAGCTTTTAATTAAATTCGCCCTAAAAGTCTACTAGTACTTTAATGATATACCAAATGACTTAAATAAATGCTGGCCCAAAATGATAATAATTAGGATATCGTTTAAAGTCTTAAATGGCCTAAGTTGGAGAAGACTGTGTGAATGTGAGTGTGAATGAGAAAAAGTGGTGAATGTTTTTAAAAAAAAAAAAATACTTTAATGATGCACTTTTTCAGTTTTTTTTTTCGATTTTCTCAAAATTCGCTCCAACAATTAAAATATATTAATATCATTTTGTCATTGACATCTTTTGAAGACCACTTTACTCTTGAACTTCATAGGAAAGATGGTTGCCATGGTAACAAAATATAAATATTTTTCCATGTTTATAAATTTTACATCTTGAATTCTAAGATGGACCCTGTTAAGCATTAGTGTGTCAAGCGCCAGCGACCGAGATTTGAGAATTAACATTAAAGTTTTTTGTTTTCATTGGATTATATATATTTTTTTTTGTCAATTCTCCAAGTATCATTAAATATAAATTTTTTTAGGACATATTTCATAAAAAATATTATTAATTATAGCATTTGAAACAATATTCCGTGCTTAACTCAATTTTTAATTTTTTTGGTGCTTGACTCACTAATGCATAACAGGGTCCATATATCGGTGGAAACTAAATATATGTCGATACAAAAAATCTGGTGTGACAAGTGCTTGTCACACCAGATTTTTTTTATTGTTGCTCTGAAAATGTTCGAAATCTCAGCTCAATTTTCAATCAGACTCTTGAGTTAGGCCTATATAATTTTCGATTCAAAAAAACTCTGTTTGGTTAAGAATTTATTATTCCTCCCTTCGCTGACATTTCACGTTTAGGTTAATCCATTTTCAAAAAAAAATGCTGATATAATATTACGTATACAAATAAATAGCTAACCTAATAACGATTGAGGTGTTTATTTTAATGTGTAATCTTAAGTCAGCATTTAAAACGGCCCTAGCACACAAAAATGAATGAATTAGATATTTTTTAATTAGCACTATATTGAAATTCATAATTACAAACCTCTTGAAGCTTGTACTCAGCCGATTGCTTGATCACATTTTAACCCCAAACATTGTTTTTACCGGTGAATTGTAAAAGAAGATAAACATTTTTTTTAAGGTGACGAATAATTGCTTTAATTGAATCATTTATTTCAGAAACCACCTAAGTGCGCTTTTTTCAACTTTCGGAAAACTAAAAAAAACTGTTTTGCAGCTTAAGTATAGGTCTAGTCTCCTCCAAATATTTTTTTACCAAATCAAAAACATGCTATTGGGATAATCTAAAAGTTGTATTTACCTTTAAATTGTATAGTAGCACCAAAAACACATGATTTGAAATTTTGTCGCTTAGGTAGTTTCTGAAATAAACGATTCAATTTCTTTTAGAACTCTTTCCTCCCTCTTGGTTTTATATTTTCATTTATTAATTCCAGTAGTATTTTTATCCATTGGTCACTCGTGCGATACGAAATATCTTCATAGCCCTTGGACCATGGCTAACTGGTAGAGTTTCTGCCTCTTGTGCTAGGAGTCCCGTCTCATGCGACAAAAATTAATTTCATTTGAATTGGCTAACAATCAAATGAAATAAATAGATACTGGGTCTAAATGACCTCCGATGCCGAAAAAGACCTTGAATCAAATTCTAAAAAAAAATTTCTTACCAAAGTTTCTAACATTTTTTTGCTTTGGTTTTTTTTTTTTTTTTTTTAAACACTCACACTTTTTCTCATTCACACTCACACACACACATTCACACAGTCTTTTCGGCAATTCAGGCCAAATATGACTTTACGATAACCGATGATAATATCTATTGGGGGGTCCATTTGGCATCCAAATGGCTTAAATAAAATCGTCGGACTGCCTGGTTGCTTTTGTTTAATTCTACAATTCTCATATATTCTATAATGCAATTTTTCACTGTATTATTTAAAAGTATATATATATATATATATATATATATATATATACTAGACGCAAAGCCCCGCCTTCGGCGGGGCTTTACCTAGCCAGGGGGCTGCGCCCCCTGGACCCCCCTTGCTCGCCTTCATTGAAAATTGTGGATTTCTATAAAACATATACATATATACATACCGGTACATACAAACATTTTTCCCAATTCATTTTTATAATATATAGAGTTTATTTTAACGGTTAATTATTCATGAACTGAAGATTTTTTGTGAATCATATCCTTTCCGGGACTCTCCCGGTACACAGACAAAAAATTGACGCCG
Organism: Euborellia annulipes; assembly: GCA_023213315.1. Classification (NCBI taxonomy): domain Eukaryota; kingdom Metazoa; phylum Arthropoda; class Insecta; order Dermaptera; family Anisolabididae; genus Euborellia; species Euborellia annulipes. The sequence continues at coordinate 4,936 of JAKCPI010009663.1, forward strand.
ATATTTTAGAATTCAAAATGTAAATAAATAAAAAATCGTAAACATGGGTAAATATTTATATTTTGTTACCATGGCAACCCTTTCTCCTAATTTTTATTTTTTTCTTATTTTAACGGTTAATTACTCATTAACTTATTGTTATTTGTGAAACAAAACCTGTCCGGGATTCTCACAAACATACACAAAAAATTTCATCAAAATCGGTTCAGTCGTTTAGGAGGAGTTCAGTCACATACACACGTACAGAAGAATTATATATATAAAGATATAATATATATATATTTTTTTTTTTTTTTTGTTCTATTAAATTAAACCTATTAGTTCTGGTTAATAATTTCAAATTTATTTATTAAATTGTTAAAAAGGAATTTTTATAACGTCATAATAAGTACAAGATTTATTCTTAATGCCATTTAAAATTGGTTTTAATATCTGATATTTTGGGTTGTATGTTGCAAATGTTTATTATTATGAACCTATTTACGTCATTGTGGACGTGTTAAATTTGTGAATAGGCGATCCCAAGTAGAACGCATTTTGCTAGTAGCAGTGTGAACCCTCAATTTTTATAATCTTTTTTGAATTAAAAAAAATTATTTTAAATGGTGTGTGGCATTCATATATACAAATATTTTAAGAAGGCTACTTTTTAAATAAATTGATAGAAAATGTCAACACATTTCAATATTAGATTAGGAAGAAAGAAAGCTTTTAGCATTTTATTTGTTCAAATGGTTAATTTTTTTTTTATGATATTAAAATGTTTCTCAATCCTCCTACTGAGTTCTTTTAGTGAAGGGAAGAAAGTCAATTACTCTACATTGGACTCGATTATTTCTCTCTTAAAAGCTCAACTCTTTTAATAATTTTTACCTCCGGTTTACTAGACTTATCTAAAATATCCCTATTCCAATTATTTAAATATTACTCAAGTAGATTACGAATCAGAGAGGAAATTCTTTTTTAGGGAGTCATAAGCAGGAAATATTAAATTTTTCTTTTTTGAATTTTTAAATACAAGACGACTTTCCTCTTAAATATGTCACCTTCTTCTACGAAAACTCTTCATTGTGATAGCACGTGATTAAAATTATTTATTTCCCAATACTACTTTTATATCAAATGGAAAGGTGAATGCATTTTTTTTTTTCTGATATTAACCCATATCAAGCCAACACAAAAATTTTCAAAAACTACAAATTTTTTTTCATAATTGTGTTTATTATTACCTATTTAATTAGGGAAAAATAAAAAAAAAATTATTTGATCAGTAAATATTGAGGAAATAGGTGGTTCGAAAACGCACCAATGGCTTGATCCATTAGAAAAAAATTTTTCGTTTTTTTTTATTTTTAAATTTTTTTATTATTTTTTCACATAATATATTTACATAGGTTCTTATTAGATTTTTACATAACCTTTGATAAAAATTTTTCAACAATATATATGTTTTATTCAATTTTTTTCACTGGTGCGAAAACGCACCATTGGCATAATATGGGATATAATTTTTTTTTTTACTTTTTTTATTTTTTATGAAATTTGCCGAAACAATTTATATGAATCGGTACTTTGCATTTTGTATATTCATAAACACTGTGTTTATAACACACTTTATATCTCTTTCGGGCTTTCTGCTCGTTTGCGATAACCCAAAATTCATTTTCAAATCAATTGAACTTGTACTAGGTTGATGGAATGCACTTTATATAGCTTCCAACATTTTACCATGGTGCTATCTAAGGTATTTAAAAATAAATGCCACCACTATTTTTTACCTAATATCCCCATGGGCGTAACTAGCAAATTTGGCTGGGGGGCGATGGGACCAGCCACTCTCGCTGGGGGGGGGGGGCACGGGATCAGCCATCCTCTGGGGGACCCGGAAGGCCCCATATTGACTCAATTTCTGTTGGGTCGGGGAGCTTTCTGCCCCCCCCCGGGGGTACCACCCTAGTTACGCCAATGAATATCCTTCATCGGTAATTCTCAACCCCATTATCATGTAAATCCACCCTTTCCATTCCTAAATTATATTTTGAAATAACATTAGGTTGAGATATATTTCCTTCTGATTTCGATGTCCCAACATATAATATCTCTTTACACTATTTAGGGGCTCATTATTGTAGCCATTACTACATACAGTTACAACAGTATTGTCATTCAATCGGACTAATGTAATAACCCATATATAAACAATAACCATAGGTAGTAGGGATCAAGGGGACGGGATGATGCATGTAACAAAAATTTATTTCGATTTGCCAATCAATTGGAATAAATAGGGACGGGGTCTAAATAGCCTAAATATGCCGAAAAAGCCTTTGAAATAAAAAAAATTAAAAAAAAAAAATGAAAAAACATTCAGATAATATAAGGAAAAAGTTGAGGGTTCTTACCACTGGTGCGAAAACGCACCACTCTAATTTGTCATTGAATATCGTCTATAGTAATGAAAAAAAAAATTATGTATCGTTTAGCTAAGTAAAGTAATCTTATTAGTAATCTAATTTATGAAGAATAAAAAAGAAAAAAAAATTTTTAATACAAAATATTTAATTTTGAAGTTTGGTGTTTTTTGACCCTTCGAATTTAAATAATTATTTAATATGTAAAGACTGTAAAATTAATCATTTTCTCGCGATAGTAGGCAAGAATATATCATAAAGAATCTATAAAAAAATAATTAACGAAAACATTTAGATACTTACTGAGAAAAATTTTTTTTTAGGTACTGGTTCGAAAACGCACCAGTGGCTTGATATGGGTTAACTTCCAAGTCATTTGTGACCTACCTTTACTCTAACTCTTTCTCACCTTTTCTTTTTTTTTTTGATGTCCTTTTTCTTTCGAGGAACGATTAAATAAAATGTTAAACAACGTTGTATTTCTCTAGAATTGCCGAACAACGAGATTTCTTTATTCTCTCCTTTATCTCTCATATTTTTAGCTTGAAGTTTATAAGAGGTGTCGAATATTTTTTTTTTTTTTTTTATTCAATAATCATTCCCTAAAGAAAAGGGTTAGAATGTTATGACAGTTGAAGCTGTCATTCCGATTTCGTCGACCCTCCAACACTCAAGAGCTTAGCATTTATTTTATCTCTCATTCTCTCGGCTTAAAGGAAAGAAAAAAATAATAATAAGAGGAAATAAAAAAAAAAGTAGAAAAAAAAACACTTAATTTGAGCGAAGCTCTAGAGTAAATAAAATAATCATAGAATTGTGACCGCTGGAGAAAACCTTTGTCGAATGACTTCTGAGGACCTCTTCAGCATCTCTTGCACTGTCATACATAATGTTGATTTTATTTACTATTAAAAAAGGTGAACGTTATTAAATAAAGTTACCAGACATTTTCGCTTTATATATTTACTCAAGAGGTTAAAAAAAACATGATAAAACTGGTTTAATTTTATGATAACCGATAGACACCATTTTCTAATATATGAAATAAGATTATTTTTTCTGTAGTTTACTTTATCTTTTTCAAAAAGTTATTATGAGGCCAGGAAATATTTTTTCAAACAGAATCGATTTTTTTTTTAGTGTTTTCGATTTTTACATCTTGAGAAATAAGCAATTAGTATCTTATATCTTATATATCTAGAAGAGAGGTCTATTGGACCAACAACCAAAAAATTTATCTCTTTAAAACATCTGTAAAAATTTTATTTGTTCAATTTACATTTTATTTGTATTATCAAAATAATTATCTTATATTACATATAGACAGAACTGTGATACCAAAAGTAATTACAGTCGACTCTCGATAATTCGAAATCCAAGGGACTACAAGAAAAATTCGAATTATCAAGAGTTTTTATTCTATTTTTGAAAACCTGTATGAGCTTACATAAATTTTGTGTATATCCTCAAATAAAAAGGTAAAAATAATGGAAACGATAAAAAAAGAACAAAAAATTACATATTAACGCGACAATAGAAAGGAAAATTAGGTGTAAAATGAGAAATAAACATTGCTAAGAAAAATTCGAATTATAAAAGGGGTAACTTCCTTAGTTCGAATTAATGAACGATCTACCCCCTTCTTGTTACGAAAAAGATTTCGAATTATCGAACGTATCAAAATACATAGTATACACAGTTGGTAGCGCACCTACCTTGTATACCAAGCGTCACGGGTTCGGATCCCAGGCAGTCCGATGATTTTATTTAAGCCATTTGGATACCAAATGGCTTAAATAAGAATGCCTGGGCCCCTATATATATATTCATAATAACGGTTATCGTAAAAGTCTTAAATGGCCTAAGTTGTCTAAAATACTGTGTGTGTGAGGGTGAATGGGAAAAAAGTAAATTTAATTATATATAAGTTTTGAAATTTTTAATACTTTCTATCAGTAATATTTTAGAAATGAAAGATACTTCCTATTACTACTTATTACTCGAATGGGTTATAATAATTTTATCCTATTAATATAATAGGCTTAATCTTAACATCCGTGCTCTAGTTATGACTCTTGCCTAGACGAAGTAAGTTCGAATTTATCAAAAAAATTATCATCTATATTATATTTAAATTCTCTGCCTGATATAGCTTAAAGGATTAAAACCAACACAATACCTGTCGATATGAATAAATGAAGTAAAAAGAAATGGCAAATGATGGAAAAAACTATTTTATGGGAAAAAATGAAGCTTTAGTATGTCCTCTTAATCTTTTGAATCCATTTTAAAGTTCAATATTAATAAAATTGCATTACATAAAGGTGATAAGAATTAAATTCATAAACAGTACTTATAGTTAAACATTCATTAAATCCATTGACATTGCTTCAATTGTAGGCTTGTATTATATAAGAGAAGTCTATATATAATATATGTATCTCTATCAATAGTATAGTATAGTCATAAGTATATGAATACAGTATTATGTTTAACGCCTGTATATTTAAAATGATGACATAGTAAAGCTTTGTCGAAACATCCTAAATAATTGTTTTTTACTTTCTCTTATCTCTATATACAGTATATGTTTATATATATATAGAGAGAAAGTATTGGATTCATGTCAAAAATTCAATGTCGAGATTTTGATGGATATACACGTTTTGAGGTCCCCTGAATCCAAAAAAGTGGTTTTCGCGACATGGTCTGTCTGTCTGTGAACAAAATAGCTCAAGAACGGAAAGAGCTAGGAGGTTGAAATTTTTTATTTAAGTTAGGCACCCCCCATGGGACGGGACACGAAGCTTTTGAACAAAATCGACCAAAGAGTACTAGTACTTTACTGATGCACTTTTTCAGTTTTTTTCGATTTTCTCTAAATTCACTCCAACGATTTTTTTTTTTTAAATTCAAAAGTCATCTTTTTTTTAGATACTCTTTGAAATGTATATTCTCATTTTGTCATTGAAATCTTCTGAAGACCACTTTACTCTTGTACTACATAGAAAAGATGAGAGAAATGGTTGCCATGGTAACAAAATATATTTTCCCATACTTATAAATTTTACATCTTGAAAATCGAATGTACCGTACTGTCGGAAACTAAATACATGTCGACACAAAAAATCTGGTGTGAAAGCACAGATCACAATTTTCGATTACCGAAGGTAAGAGAAAGTTGTGTCACACCAGATTTTTTTTTATTTATAAATAGTGACTTTCATTATTGGGGCGCCTGTGTACAGCTGGTTTAATTTGAAAAAAATTAAAAATTTGTTATGGAATTTTAAAATTACTTATTCTACTGTGTCCATAAATTGTTTATCGTTAAACGCGAACCTCTGCTATGTCTGCATGATATGAATGTGACATATATTGATAAATTTGCCTGATAAATACCATCCGGATGAAAGGGTGCCTCCGGCCATTCATACTCACAACTTGGTCCATATGCAAATCAAATTGCGAATAACTGTTCTCGATTCGGGAGGCATGCATGCATACTTACTCTTTCCCTTCTCCTCTCCCTTATAATACTCTCACCCAAATCTATCTATAATCACATAGTTGGATTCTCTATTCCAGTCATACCAAAAATATCTTCAAGATTTATAGTGGCTTTGATTCTTCTTCTTTTTCTTTGAGCTATTCCAAGAATCGATTCATTTGAAAACCAACGCGACAGTCACGTGACAAATATTTATATTATATAATTTATTTCTATTCTTTTGTTGTCTATTTTATTTCTTTTTATATGATTTTAATTAGCGGTAGGCCCTCGGGGCATGGCGTAGAGGTTAGCGTGCTAACCTCGTATACCAAACGTCGCGGGTTCGGACCCCAGGCAGTCCGATGATTTTATTTAAGCCAATTGGATACCAAATGGCTTAAATAAGAATGCCTGGACCCCTATATGTATATTTATCAATAACGGTTATCGTCTAAAGTCTTAAATGGCCTGAGTTGCCGAAAAGACTGTGTGAATGTGTGTGTGAGTGTGAGTGTGAATGAGAAAAAAGTGTGAATGTTTAAAAAAAAAAAAAAAAAATTAGCGGTAGGAATCAAATAATTTAACCGGTTCGTTATTTTAATATCCGTTTTAAATTAAAAAAAAAAAAAAAAAAAAAAATTATAGTTTATTAATTGATCGAGCTAATAGTTGAAAAAAATATTAATATACCATTCATGTATTAATGATAAATAGATAGCAGGATATCCTTTAATTCATCGATTATCAGTGATGCATCTCCCAATAGGATTTAAGGTTATTTATAAAAGGAGAATTTAAAAGTAAAAATTAAGAATTTCATATAACTTTGTCATCCAGACTAAACAAAAATTAATAGTTCTTTCAATACTCTTCTTAGGGGAGAACGGGGTACTTTGTCAAAATTGAATTTTGGAAAATTTTGACGGCGGAGGGAAATTTTACAACCAACTCAAGCTGGCCAAGGTGCACAGACAGTCTCAGACACGTGTGTCAGTGAACTTGACTAAGATTGTTTCATTGTTATTAAGTGCTCAAAGTAAAGTTTTTAGTTACTGTTTGACATTTTTTTATTCTGTCACCATCAATTGAAGTGAATATTATTTTATTTTAATCCTTAGTTAATTAGCTATATAGTAATGTCACAAAAATTTGGGGAATCTTTTCTTGAAATAATCCTGAATAACACAATTTTTACTTTCTCTTACCTCTATATATGTTAATATATAGAGAAAGTATTGGTTTCATGTCAAAAATTCGATGTCGAGATTTTGATGGATACACACATTTTGAGGTCCCCTGAGTCCAAAAAAGTGATTTTCGCGACATGGTCTCTCTGTCTGTGTGTCTGTCTGTGAACAAAATATCTAGAAAACGAAAAGAGCTAGGATGTTGAAATTTTATATTTAAGTTAGGCACCCCCATGGGACGGGACACGAAGCTTTTGAACAAAATCGACCAAAGAATACTAGTACTTTACTGATGCACTTTTTTAGTTTTTTTCGATTTTCTCTAAATTCGCCCCAACGATTTTTTTTTTAAATTCAAAAATCAATTATTTTTTAGATTCTCTTTAAAATGTATATTCTCATTTTGTCATTGAAATCTTCTGAAGACCATTTTACTCTTGTACTCCATAGAAAAGATAGGAGAAATGGTTGCCATGGTTACAAAATTTAAATATTTTCTCATACTTATAAATTTTTCATCTGAATTCTAATATATCAGCGGAAACTAAATATATGTCGACACGAAAAATCTGGTGTGACTAAGCACAGAACACAACTTTCGATTACCGAAGGTAAGAGAAAGTTGTGTGCTGTGCGCCAGTCACACCAGATTTTTGAAAAGAAAATTTATCTTTCTGCAAACTTGTTAATCATTAAACGTTTTGAGTGATTATAACTATTGTTTATAAGATATATAAATTAAAAAATGTTATATCAATATTATCTTTTTAATATTTATTTAATCTTTCTTATCGTATATTTTCATATACGTAGGCTACGGATAACAAAGTTTAATCTGAAATTTACAAAAATATTTTTAATTAAGATATTAAAATGATTTTACCTGTTACAAATACAGTATACGAATTCCATACCTGTACGATCTTTTTTTCATTATTCAAAAAACAAATCAATATTTGGGTTTTTATTTTTATTAAGGCTATTTAAACATAAATTATTTTCTCTTTAACATTTCACCATGATATATGTTTATATAAAGAATTTGTTGTGGCCTATTTATTATTCATATATTCTATATACTATTGTTTTCCTGATAATATTTTCATTTCATATTCAAAAAAATAAGTAAAAAATATTGATCCAAATAAGAGAGGAAAAAATAACATTATTTATTTTAAAAGAATCTAATATAATAGATCATTATAATAAATTTTGATTTGAAAATTTTTTTTTTATTTATAAATTGGGAAGATATTTAATTTTTATAGAACATCGATTTTTAATAACCTACCTTTTTTTTTGGGGGGGGGGTTTATATAAACGGGCTGTTTTTAATACTATTGACTATATAAATACATTATTTAGTGATCTGGATCATTTGGGATCCATTACACCTCTAATAATAAAATATTGAAATAATGTCCCTGATTATTATTAAAATTCCAAAGGGAAAAGTCTTTATTTAGACTAATTTACAAAACCTAATAGTCAAGTTAGGGGCGTCACACTCCTGAATTTTTGATGTACTGATATTCGGATGATAAAGGAACAATGCACCATTATGATTGAAATAGAGATAAGACCGCCATCTTGTAGGGAAAAAGAAAATCTACCTCTTTATTTAAATCACAACTTTATTACTCTGTGTTTTGTATAAAACAAGAAAAAAAGTAATCGCCATTAGTTTTGTTTACAATTTTGCAAATGTCACTTTTCTCAGATTTAGGTTGGTGGCGCTTGGTTCCTTCATGCATAACATCTTCCATTGGTCCATGGTATCGCCCCCGATGTCTTTCTCGCTCTCAGGCAATACAAATGGCTGTTTCAACCAGGAAACTGTTTATTTAAAAAAAAAACTCTAGCGCCTTTTCTCTAATTTTCTTTATCATAAATCCTCCACCCTTTTCCGAATCCACTTTATTATTTATCACATAGTTATAACCCTATAATAATGCATTTTTTTAATCATTAATCTTTCAACTTACTTCCTTTCTCTATTTTTTCTTAAATTAAATAAGTTTACTTTTAAGAATTTTTTTACATAAATTTCCTCTCAACAATTGATAAAGGAAATAATAAGCTCGATTTGAATGTTTATAAGAATACTTATAAGTTCTATCTACTTTAGTTTTCTATTTCCAGAACAAAATTCATTATTCAGAGAGATCAAATATAAATGTTCCAAAGAACATATATATATATATATATATATATATATATATATATATATATATATATATATATATATATATAACAGAAATCAAACACGTGTTGAATATCAAACATTAAATCACCTAATTCAATGCCATCGACCTGCATTATTTTTTCGCTTTTCATATTTAATATAATAACATTCAATAAATTATCGATCATTTTTATTAGATTTATTTATTTAAATATTCATAAATACAATTTTATCTTCTTAATGGACCCTATTGAAAGATCATTAAACCCTTATTGTTTATAACTAAAGCCCGGATTCCTATGCAATTGCATATTCTATTTGTTAACATGTACTAGTGAGCGCCACAATTAAGTCCCCACCTGATAGCTAGAGTCTTACATATATCGTGTAAGCTTATAGTGAAATAATTTTAATGACCGAAAAAGTAATACTTAAAATCTGGTACAGATGATTTTATTTTACCTTTTCAAATTTAAAATTATTTCACCATTTACTCAAGGTTCTAGCTCTCAGGTGGGGACTTAATTGTGGCGCTCACTGTACCTCCCTGAAAACCAATTTTCCATCGGAATCGTGCTCCCTTGGCATTATGGTTCAAATTTTTTATTGCATGTTTTTGCCTATTTGGTGAATATAACATAAAATTGCATATTTAAAACTTTTTTCATATTTTTAACATATTTCGA
>JAKCPI010009664.1:0-15109 GCA_023213315.1 Euborellia annulipes
CCCGAGTCGAAATCGAACGCCTGGTTTGAGTCTACAAAACCTCAGAATCTAATTGTTGTCTAAGTAGACTTAACAGAATCAAACTAGGATTTGAAAGCATGGTTTCTATGGAAATTTGATAGTCTGGTTTGGTTCTAACAAGTCTACTTATGTCCCTTTTTGACAAGTTTAGACTCAGACCAGGTATTCGAAATACTAGTTTAAGTCTACCAGATCTACTATTACGACCAGCAGTACTGAATGCTGGAATCCTAGTTTAGGCCTATAAATTCTCATTTAAAATTTGTTTATATACATATATACAGAGTGACAAAAAAGTTCTGATAATTTTGTTAGATTAGCAAAGGGGTATGCTTGTTTTTTGGCAATGAGAAAAATAACTTTAGAGTGTTTTCTTCAAATATTTCGAAGACATTTAATAGCACTTCACCGCTGATGAAGAAGTCCTATTAAATGCCATCGAAATATTTAAAGAAAACACTCTAAAAGTTATTTTTCTCATTGCCAAAAAACAAGCATACCTCTTTGCTAATTTATACAACTTGGCACTCCACATTCGAAATTTTTTACTTTCTCTTACATCTATATATGTTAATATATATAGAGAGAAAGTATTGGATTCATGTCAAAAATTCGATGTCGAGATTTTGATGGATCTTCACGTTTTGCTCTTCATTTCGCTACAATTAAATTCTTAAATAAAAGGAAAATCAAATTAATCTTTAAATAAAATAATATTTTTTGTTTAAATATCAATTTTCTTTAATTTGAGAATAAGATAACATATATTTGAAAAATTTTAAAAATTCCAAATGCTCTTCGTGTCGATTTCAATATTTCTGGAGATTCATTACTGAAATTGTTTTAAAGAAAATATGGATGTAAAAATGAGTTTCCATCTCTAAAATAAATCACATTAATTTTTATCTTGACTGTATATGTAGGCCTATACCATTAGCTATCACGTGTGGAAAAATATTTTTCTTTTCAGTAATAACTTCATTTAGTTCTCTGGAAATGTGAAAAATATATAAATTAATTTTATAAATTTATAATCTTTTTTAATTTGTCTTCTTACCTTTCAAAATGACATGAATGGCCAATGTTCCTTGTATTCATTTATTAAAATTAAAGTGGCTTCTTCAGGCCAATGTGTTTTTACAACTAAAATTTATAATGAATATAATTGAAAAAATTAAATAGAGATTACATCTATATAAAAAAAAATAAAAATAAAAATAACAGCTAACCTTATCATTTTGTTTTGGCTTGTTTTTATAACGTTGACCCTTAAATAAATAAAAATAATTAATAATAATAAAGAAAATTAATGAAAAAAATGAAAATAAAACTTAAAACTTACTTCTTTTTTATCGATAATAAATCCAAATATCCAAGGAATGAAAGAAAATGAAAGGTGGTCATCTACTAAAGCTTTGGCGCTGAGATCGCACTGTTTTTAATTTTTACCCGAGAGGATTAGAAGATTCAAACCAGTACTTCCCGAGTCAAAATCGAACGCCTGGCTTGAACCTTTTAGTCCTCAATTGAAGACTGCAAGGTTCAAGCCAGGCGTTCAAGTACTGGTTTGAACCTTCTAATTCTCCTGGTAGGTTTAGTAGGCTTTAACCAAATTTTAATCCTATCAAATAACAAAGGAATTGAGGACTAAAAGGTTCAAACCAGGCGTTCAAGTACTGGTTTGAATCTTCTAATTCTCCTGGTAGAATCAGTAGACTTTCAGAAAATTGTAAATAAATAACATCCCATCAAATAACAAGGGAATTCAGGACTAAAAGGTTCAAACCAGGCGTTCGATTTCGACTCGGGTACGCTCACGTGAATGTTCATACAGACTTTTACTGTAGCCGCTAGACTCAGCAATCAGCCATGGAGACTCCCTTGATGTGATGAGATGACTCGCTGGCGATGTCTAATTGGGGGTTGCTCTGGATTTATGATGTCTTTTCTCGAAGGCGATTAGTCGGCTTCTAAAAGACAAAGAAAAAAATATAAATTAATTTTTAGCCCTCGGGCTACCAATTCAATTGAAGTAAATAGAGACGGGGTCTAAATGGCCTTTGATGCCGGTAAAGACCGAAATGAAATTTAAAAAAAAATAAAATTTGATTTTATATTTATTTCTCCCCTTGATCCTGAAATAAAGAAGTATCTGATTCAAATGAAAGTTTGGGCATTCTTTTTGAAAAAAAAGGAATTGCAACCTCTGAATAAATATTTATCTTTTGCAAAAAAAAAATCTTATAATCTAAAGCTGGTTAATTTCCTATTATTAAGAGGAAATTTTTCTTAAAAGAAAACTTTCGCAAATATTTCTATCGGACTTCAGGCAGTCCGATGATTTTATTTAAGCCATTTGGATATCAAAAGGTTTAAATAAGAATGTCTGGACCCCAAATATGTATATTATCGTCAAAGTCTTAAATGGCCTGAGTTGCCGAAAAGACTGTGTGTATGGGTGTGTGAATGTGAGTGTGATTGAGAAAAAAGTGTGAATGTTTAAAAAAAAAAAATAATATTTTGTGTTAATTATTTGAAGTAGCCTACACTTTGATGATGTAATTCAGTTTTTTTTTTTTTTTTTTTTTTTTTATTATAATTTGATGAATATAATAAAATAGAAAATAATTTAATTCTTTTTTAAAGTGAAACTTTTATTATATCCTCCCAAATTTTTTGGCTCTTCTATCAGCATGTCGCGTTACAGGCCGTGACGTCAAGTGCCGTGACGCTACAAGTCATGACGTCACAATCCGGGACGCCAAAAATAAGAAAGTTGAAATTTAATATATATAACGAATTATAAAAAAACTAGACGCAAAGCCCCGCCTTCGGCGGGTTTCTAGCCAGGGGGCTGCGCCCCCTGGACCCCCTTGCTCGCCTACTTATATACATACCGGTACATACATTTTCCCTTTTCATTTTTATATGTAGAGATTATTTTAGCGGTTAATTATTCATGAACTTAAGATTTTTTGTGAATCATATCCTTTCCGGGACTCTCCCGGTACACAGACAAAAATTTACGCCGATATTTTAGAATTCAAAATGTAAATAAATAAAAAAAATCGTAAACATGGGTAAATATTTATATTTTGTTACCATGGCGCTATCCCTGAGGCCTGATTGGTTGTTTCACACATCGGACACCCTCTTAGCCTTTTATATATAAGTATGATAATTGTGAGATTTAATAATTCAATTTTTATTCATATGCTGATTCAGGCGAGATTTATATCAATTAAATTGACTTTGCAGCTTCTTCACCGTAGACGGATGGTTGGTCAAAAAAATTATAAAAACATTGTTTCTATTTTAAATTTAGTTATTATTGGTCAACTGCCTTGTACAAGTATCAGTTTCGATGCGTTCATCATCCTCAGGACCTATAATTTAATTTAAATTTGTTGCTTTTGAGGTTGTGGCTGGTGATGTGATAATAATGAAGAATTGGAGATATCAGCAAATTGGAATAATCCAGGTTCAATAAAACTCCCAGATAGCTTTCGGCCGTATTTGGCCATCTTCAGTTATTGGGAATTTACAATAGTGAAGTGACATGTGATCAAACCGGGATTTGTCAATAATAAAATTTTCGCTTCATACAAAATTATATGAGCTTCTGTGCCCAAGCTCAGAGATTTATCTCTGAGCTTGGGCACAGAAGCCATATAATTTTGTATGAAGTGAAACAATGTTTATTATTGACAAATCCCGGTTTGATCACATGTGCACTTGCATTAGCGTGCTAATCCTCATAACCGAAGATGGCCAAATAAATTCAGGCCCAAACGTCTTATTCCGATGAGTTTTATTTAAGCCAGATTGGATACCAAATTGGCTTAAATAGAATGCCTGAATTCCCCATATATGTATATTTATAATATCGGATATCGTAATATTAAATCTTATATGGCCTGAGTTGCCGAGAAGGCTGTATCGAAACTGTACTGTGTAGAATGTGAGTGTGAACCAGATAATAAGTGGAATTTTTTTTATAAATAAAAAAAATGTTTTTAAAATTTTTTTGACCAACCATCCGTCTACGGCGAAGAAGCTGCAAAGTCAATTTAATTCAATTTTTAAATTGATAAAATATAATTTTTAAGATAATTTAAAATGATCCCGAGCCAGCCAGTTTCCCATAATTATGAAACCTGGTGGGGGGTTGGGGGGTCCAGGGAGGCGAAGCCCCCTGGCTAGACGCACCGCCCGCCTTCGGCGGGCGGCGCGGCTAGTTACCAAATAAATATCGTTCACAGTTTTTAATATGCCTGTATTGATTTCCCATTATCATTCATCATTTTCCAATTATTAAGTTAAGATTAAAAACGCGATTTTAATATCCTTAATTGAATAATTTTCTGAAAACTTTCAGTTAAACGCCTACGATCCGAAAAAAAAAAGTTTCACTTGCATCGTGGTTTCATAAAACCACACTTGATTTTTAATTTTTTTTTTTTTTTTTTTTTTTTATTTCTGTCTTTAATTGTTTCGGAGAAAAATGGGTTGCTTAGATAGACAGACACCAGTGCCTATCTCTCTCTCACTTGCATTCATTATCGTCTCTCTCTTTCTATTCGTTTTAAATTCACTTTCCAGCTCTTCTTTCCATAGAGCCAATGTTCCCCTATGGGGGATTTGTATGTTAATTTCGATTCAAAAGGGGGTCGGGTTCCTTTTGGAATTTTTTAAGCATTTAAATTTTTTTTTCCAATTCTTATGAAATTTTGTATTTATTTAGGATTCTCTAAAATGTCCAAATATGAGATTAAAATTTTGAAAAATAACCATAGTTTATTTCAAGCAGTCAACATTTAAAATGCAAGTTTGAAACTAAGGTGCTATGGGAAACTTAATATATCTCGACACAAAAAATCTGGTGTGATCAGCACGGTGCACAACTTTCTCTTACCTTCGGTACAACTTTCTTACCGAAGGTAAGAGAAAGTTGGTGCTGTGCGCCAGTCACACCAGATTTTTTTAAAATCTATTGGCCGACTTGAAGCACTTTTAAATTAATCGTCCTAAAAGAAGCCACCCAAGCAATCACAGATACGATTGCCTAAAACAAATGGCCAAAGAACATTCTAGAAATAATCATCTCAAAGAATACTAATAAGCCTACTCGATAAGTCGCGACAAAACATTCAACATTTTTTATTATATACAAATTAAATAAATACAATAATTTTAAAATAAATCTATTAAAATTACTTAAATATTTTTTTTTATTAGGAAAAATAATCTAAGTCTACCTGGAAATGGATGCAGGCGATTGTGAGAATGGAGTCCTTGATTGGAGGAGATAATTGATGTAGAACACATTCGGATGTTAGAGAATGGATAATATCCAGTTAGATAGATATTCTGAGGTGAACAGTGAATGAGGAAAGAGTGAGTTCGATTTACGAAATCAAAGATATTCACTTTTTAATTTGAACAGCACTAGGTTGATGTTAATCACATGCCCTCACACTGGCAATTGAATAATAAAGGCGGCCAGGCTGGTGTCTGAAGCCGGCAGCCGGCTCTAAGAGAAGCAGTCTCTGATTGGTCAGCGGGCTCGAGCAATCGCCAATCACAGAAGGTCTTCCAAATGCCTTGACTTTTGATAGAAGGCAATGACCAAACACTGGCGCTATCAACTTGCATGCCTTTGTGACGTCATAATCAAATTATAATTTAATAATTCAATGGCTTAAATAAAAATGCCTGGACCCCCAATGGATATATTAATAATTAATGGTTATCGTAAAATCTTAAATGGCCTAGGTTGCCGAAAAGATTGTATGAATGTGTGTGTGAGTGTGAATGGGAAAAAAGTGTGAGTGTTTAAAAAAAATAAAAATAATAAAAATAAATTTAATCTCACACATTCAATGGCCGAGAGGTTAGAGATAGTGGCAAATGACAATATTGATAACATTTAAAGCCAAGTGGTTTAGGTTCGGTTCTACCCTGGGTATAAAAGGCAAGCACGCTAACCATTACACCAAGGCCCGAGGCTATTTTGTTTAATAATTTATATTAATTTATAGACCCCATTGGACCTTTTTACACATTTAAAATTTTTTTTTTCCAATTCTTATGAAATTTTGTATTTATTTTAAATATCGAAATATGAGATTAAAATTTTTGAAAAATACCATAGTTTATTTTAAACAGTCAACATTTAAAATGCAAGTTCGGAACTAAGGTGCTATGGGAAACTAAATATATCTCGACACAAAAATCCTGGAGTAACACACGCACGGTACACAATACCGAAGGTAAGAGTGTGCTGTGCGTTAAGTCATACCAGATTTTTTAAATAGCTGTCAATTGTTCATAACTTTAAAATCGATTCTAACGTGTTTATTCTCTGATAAACGGTCGACCTTTATAAGCTTTTGAATTAAGACCCTCCCCGAGGATTAGCCTTATCTCTCTTTGCTTCACTTGATTGGGTTTGTTGACTAATTTTGCATATAACAATAAGATATTTAGTTCATCTAATTTTACTTTCTCTTACCTCTATATATATGGAATATATATTTTGAAAGTGGTGTAAGTCCAATTTTTAAAAAAACTGAGATATCACATAATTCATATTTAATTTAATGTAAATTTTCTATGTATAACTAGCTAGTGGCAAATTCCTTAAAAAATTCCCATGTTTTGTACAATTGAAAGTTGGACGGTAAAAGAAGTTGCATAATCGTTGATTATGATAGTGGTGTAAGTCCAATTTGAGGTAGGTAGCTTAGCAGATGGTTGTCTGTTATTGTGCATTTGTTAATAAACTCGTTAAGAATTACTAACAGAGGGGTCATTTGTAGGGGGGAAGGGTATTTGCCCCCCCCTCTCCTCCCTAGGTATTATTCTACGTAAATAAAATATATCTACGAAACTGTACAAAATTAAAAAATTAATTTAATTAAATACCTTTTGGCCAAATTTGAGATAGCTATTTGTAAGAAAATTGAAGTGAGAAATTGAAAAAAAAAGTTTGCCCCCCCCCCTCTAAGAAAAAGTTGAAATGACGCAACTGGTTACGAGAATAGGTTACTTATTTATATAAAGATATCAAGCAGATATTTCTTCCGGTACATCATAAATATTTCAACACTCTGCCATCCATATACAGAGGATAAGTAAATACTACGAATATCTTGTAATTTTAACAATGTAATTAACGTCTAAAATTAAAAATACTACTCCTATTTTATATCGTGTCATTATTTGTAAAGAATATTGAATTAATATGAAGTATATTTTGAGTAATATTTGATTTTTCAAAATTGAAATTCAACGAAGTTTACAATTGGTTAATTTTGAAATTGGTGTAAGTCCATTGGCAGCTTGTAATTATATAATAGTTTAGTCAAATTCGCCTAAAACAAATTTATATAACTAAATTAGACACTGATAAAGAAGTAGAAACATTCACCGACTTCATATCATTTGCCTAGATTTTTAAATTAACAGAAATGCAAACCTTTCATTTTCTCGAAACAATAGAAAATGGACTTACACCACTTTCAAAATAAACGGTCCATATATGTTAATAAATAGAGAGAGAAAGTATTGGATTCATGTCAAAAATTCGATGTTGAGATTTTGATGGATATACACGTTTTGAGGAATCCAAAAAAAGTGGTTTTCGCGACATGGTCTGTCTGTGTGTCTTTAAGCATGAAAGAATTGAGCTATGAGGTTAAAATTTTATATTTAAGTTGGTCACCCCCCTGGAGCGTGAAAATAAACTTTTAAACAAAATCGGGCAAAAACTACTACCGTAGTACTTTATTGATATACTTTTTCAGTTTTTTTCGATTTTCTCAAAATTCACTCCAACGATTTTAATTAAAACCCAAAAATCAAATATTTTTTTAGATGCTTTTTAAAATGTATATCCTCATTTTGCTTTTGAAATCTTTTGAAGACAACTTTACCAATAAATATATCTCAACACAAAAAATCTGGTGGGACAAGCATAGTACACAACTTTCTCTTGCCGTAAAGTTATGTGCTGTGCGACCAGTCACACCAGATTTTTTATTTTACAATGAAAAAGCGCATTTAGGTCGTCTGCAGCTCATGTTTGAGAAAATAAAAAACAAAAAAAAGTAGACTATTATTTTTTTTTATCGTTCTCCGTTAATCGATTTATTATAATTTTTAAAATCTGGTGTGAGTGAATTGTTTGAGTCGAAATAAATTTAGTTTCCCATAGCACCTTCGTTCCATTTTATTCTCATATTTGGAGATTTTATACACAATAGAGAATCCTAAATAAATACAAAATATCATAAGAATTGGAAAATGTGTAAAAAGTTAAGGGGACCCCCTTTTGCATCGAAATTAACTTGCAAATCCCCATATGGGGATTTAACTTTGGCACTATGGAAGGAAGAGCCGAAAAATGAATTGGAAAAATCTGAAATATATATCATAAAAGTGTACATTCAAACAATTTTCACGTAAGATTTTTAAAAGAAAAATTAATTCCCTCTAGCCTCCTCTGTTCCATAAATCAGCTATGGATATATAAATGTATTATATAGACACAATAATTTAAAGTCATTTAATTTGTCACTGCTGTGATTATCATTATTAGTGATTCAACATATTTATATGAATTGCAAATCAATATTATCTTCTATTAATATTTAACAGTAGTATTTTAGCATCCATAAAATTTAAAAAAAATTTATGCATTAAAAATTTATGATGAATGCAAATATGTCCTTTAACGTTAAGGATAAAATTAAAATGATTTTTGACAAGCTCAGTTTAAGATTGATAAAATTCTTAAATTAATAGATGTTACTAGCTGCATCACCCGCCTTCGGATACTCTTTGGACGATACCAATTATAGTAATACGATATGGGGCCCAGGCACATTCATTAAAATCATTTGGTATCCAATTCATCGGACTGCCTTGAGTTCGATCGAAAGCCACTTGAGTTTATTAATATTAACATTTGTCAACACCTCTAACCTCTCGGGCACCGGAGGGGGAGGGGTTTCAGAACTTTTATGATTGAATTAGTTTACAGAGCAATTTGTGGGCTTATCATATGACTATTTGTTTAATTTCAACCGAAATTATGTTTTGAAATTCAATAATAGTATAATTAGAGTGCTAATTGAGATCAAATCTACATTAACTTAATAAGAGTAGAGATAGCAATAATTTTAATCCGATTTTATTGAAATTTATATCAAATTTGAGCCTCGTATGTTTTTTTTTTTTTTTTTTTTTTTATTTTATAAAAAAGTACACCGTACAGAACATTTTTCTACTACTCAACACTTTTTACTTTCTCTTAAGGGGCCCATACACACAGCAACTTGTTGTACAACTTGGTTGTGTTGTGGGTCAAGTTGATGGGTGTGTGGGAATGTTGTCAAACCAAATTTAAGTTGACCAGGTAGAGCCTTGTTAGAAAAGGATGGAATTTTTTCAATCAATGCTCAAACAGACTGTTCATTAGCCAGTCAATATATCGTTTAAAATAGCAAGTTTGCGAGATATGTTTGTGCTTAAGATTGGGCAAAATTGCACCTCCTGGAGTCGAACCAGGACCTCCACGCTCTCGCGGCGGGTGGGCTACCCTTATCCTAGAGCCTAGACTTATTGGACCGGCGCCCTAGGATAAGGGTAGTCCACCCGTCGCGAAAGCGTGGAGGTCCTGGTTCGACTCCAGGGAGTGCAATTTTGCCCATTCTTAAGCACAAACATATCTCGCAAATTTGCTAAACAAATTTAAGTTAGTCAAATATGTTGGCCAACCAAGTCGGAAGTTGCTGTGTGTATGGGCCCCTTTACCTATATATGTAATATACCAGCTGGCCGCAGCCGCTTAGAGGCTGCTCCGGCTGGCCAGGCGGGCGTAGCCTGCGGCGGACCCTCGCCTTTTCTGCATCATCCTAACCCCACAAGGATCAAAATGAGCCATCGCTCATGTGTCTACGCCTAATGGCTGCCGAGAACGGAGTATACACACACACACACACACACACACACACACACACACACACACACACACACACACACACATTAATCGTTTATATATAGTATAGATAAAGAGAGAAAGTAGGCCTTTTCGATTCATGGCAAAAATTGGATGTCGAGATTTTGATGAATATACACGTTTTGAGGTCCCCTGAATTTGAATTAGGCCTAATGCTTTTGGCAACATGGTCTATCTGTGAACAAAATATCTCAAGAACAAAAAGAGCTAAGAGGTTGACATTTAATATTTAAGTTAGGCACGGGGGGTGCAGACGTGACACGGAGCTTTTGAACAAAATTAGCTAAAGAGCACTAGTACTTTACAGGTGCACTTATTCAGATGTTTTTTTTTATTTTTTCAAAATTCGCTACAACGATTTTGATTAAAATTCATAAATGAATTATTTTTTAGATGATTTTTAAAATTTATATTCTCATTTTGCCCTGAAAATTGTTTGAAGCATAGCTTTACTCTTGTACTTCATAGAAAAGATAGGTGAAATGGTAACAAAATATAATTTATAAATTTTACATCTTGAATTCAAATATTTCATTAAGTCGGAAACTAAATTATATTTCGACACAAAAATCTGGTGTGACAAGCACAGAACACAACTTTCTTTTACCAAAGTTGTGTGCTGTGCGACCAGCCACACCAGATTTTTTTAATGAAAATTGTAAAAAAAAAAATACATTATTATTACGTTTTTCCTATCCTCTCTGATTGTTCTATCTTATAATTGCCAATTTTAACGCGAAGAGCAGCAGCAGCTGGTATTAAACTTAAATTTGTTTTTATTTTTATTTGTAAACAGAAGCATTGAGTTAAAATTTCGTTTTTATATAGGCCCATTTAAGTAAACAAAATAATCACAAGAGATGTTGTTTTCTTCCATTTAAAGTTAATGAAGATTTGGAGATTTTATCTCGGCCTCTTGAAACCACATCACACCCTTTCCGTTTGAATCCAACTTAATTAAGAGCAAGGGGGAGGGGGTGGGGGAGGGAGGAAAAGGTCAGTGGCGATTTCTGCAACTCTTTAACGTTTCGATGTTCTTAGGGGGAGGCAGGCCTAAGGCGAAATTCATTAACGAAGACACGAACGCCTCCTCCAAGGGTTTGTTTCCTGTCTCTTAAGTTCCTTTTGACATCTACCGCCTCCATCCAAAGGGACTTTGATTGAACGACATTGAAACTTTGTAAACAACAGCCATGTTATGTTTTTCATAACCATTACCTATTTGATTAACGTTGATCAAACTTTAGAGGGTCGAAATTTCAATAGTTAAAATTAGTTTACTTGGTTTAAAATATTAAGTGCTTGCTCGGTGTCAAACCCCTTCTTGAATAAAAGCCACAAGCTCTGATCTTATTTCTATTTTTCAAAAAAGTCAAACTCTCGTTATGTGTAAAGAAGAAGAACCAAATGGCTTTTAATGGCTAATGGCTACCAAAATGGCAAATAAGCTAATGGAGAAGTGAAGGGGAAGGCCAACTTTCTTCTCTAAAATGTTTATATAATTTAACCCGTGCTGTCTAAATTTAGACCATACTTTATTTTCATTTGAACTTTTTTTCGGTAAAGAGTTTTATATAGGCCTATGGGAAGAACGAAAAAAAAAAACTAAAAAGTATTATTATTCATAAAAGAGTAGAAAAATGAGAGATGCAGTTTTATTTGTTTAATCCACACAGCTGACGTTTCGGTTCGGTGTTTGAATCATTTTTAGAGCTGGCGAAAATCATTATGAAAGTGTCACAGCGGATTTTATACATTGTTGAACTAAACCAAATGTATAAAATCCACTGTGAAACTTTCATAATGACTTTTTGCCAGCTCTGAAAATGATTCAAACACAAAACCGAAAAGTCAGCCGTGCGGAATAAATAAATAAAGAAAAAACCTCAGCTGCATCTCTCAATTTCTACCCTCTTCACAGCTATAAATTGCATTTTGTAAAAAGTATTAATATATCAATAAAATGTCGATTATTCCTCCCCCGTGGCTAAAGTTGTTGACAAATGTCAATAATGATAGTCTGGAAGCCAAAAGGGCGTGGGTTCGGATCCCAGGCAGTCCAATAAAACTTAAATCATTTGGATACCAAATAGTATAAATAAATGTGCTTGGACCCCATTAATTTATCGTTACTAAATAATGTGTATCGTTAAAGTCAATAAGAAAATCGAAAAAAGTACATCAGTAAAGTACTATTGCTCATTAGCTGATTTTGTTTAAAAGCTTATTTTCATAATTTATGGGGGGGGGGGGGGCATAACTTACAATTAAATATAACATTTCAACTTCTTAGCTCTATCCCTTCATGCTTAAAAATGTCAACACCCACAGACCACTTTTTCGGACTCAGGGGATTCCCATCAAAATCTCGACATCGAATTTTTTATATGATCGCAATTAATTCATCACAACCTGCAAATGAACAGACTGTGAATGAAGAACAAAACATTATGCAGTCGGTAGATCGTAGTCCTTCAACAAGCACAAGTAGAATTTCTGCACGATGTTCCACATACATGTGTATGGCAGAAATTACCTATTCAAAATCTACTTTGGACGTCCTCATATGCCTTTGCTTTCTTGGAATTAAATAGTAACACCTGTATGTCTAGATTCATTAAAAATTGGACACATGGAATTTTTTATTCGTCTATACTACCAACCCCTAAAATATTTATTATTCCTCCTGAAACACCCTGTATATAAATCCACGATTTTCCCAAAAGGCGGCTACACACGTAACTACACACTTGACAAGCAGGTGCAATCTTCTTGTACCAGCATGCACAAATTCCCCTCGGCATGATTGTGCAAGAAACAGTTTATGCCGATAATTAACCTAAAAATGTCAAACTCAGGAGTTGTTTATTCAAAGATAACAAGAAATACTCACTTGATTTAAACAGAGATACATTAAATATTAATATTTAAATTGAATATAGAGTAAGGTGGGGCAAAAGTCCGCAGTTTTTCTTTAGGAATTTTTTTTGACCTTCCTATGAAAGATACAATAAAAATAGGAACATCCCCTGAAAGCCTGGTTAATTGGCTATCTTACATAATTTTTTTGGTTTCCAATTCGGTAGCATAAGAGTAGGAGAGGTATTTAAACAAAAATTTTCATTTGCGGACTTTTGCCCCACCGAGCGGGGTAAAAGTCCGCACTAGCGGGGCAAATGTCCTTAGGTGCAAACAATTGCCCCTGCAGCGAACAACCTCTCGAACCAGAGTATAAAAAAGACTTAATAAGAAATACATTAGGTATAGGTATGTTTTATGTATTTATTTTATTTATTAGAAATACACAATAGGCCTTCTAACAATTAGTCCCCAATAAGATTGAAGTTCATAACCTGCATAAACATTTCGGGTCGTGGTCGTTTCCCTAGGCTCATTAATCCGAGAAACTACTAGGTAGGAGTATTAGAAACCCAGAAAATACTAGGTAGGGGTATTAGAAACTCGAATACCATTGGGTGACATTTGTTCCATTGGAGATCCATTGGGCCTTTTGCCCCGTCGAGGCCGCGGACTTTTGCCCCATTTAGCTATTTTCATCGAAGTGTTACAAAAATTTTTTATTGTTAACTGTAGAGAAAAAAAAGGTTTTAAAATATTTATTTAGGGTTATCAGCTTGCAATCAAAGACATTAGACAGTTAGAAAAGTGCATGCTGGTACATGTTGCAACCATGATAATTTCCATAAATAGCACTTATTAGATGGAAGGTGACAAAACATAAATTTGCTCATTGTTAACAATCGGCTTCAAACACGTTATTGAATTTCGAATCATCATCTATTGTTGTTGTTAGCAACCTAACAAAGTTGTTTAGAACAACGTCAAGTCTAGCGGGGATTTTGAAATGAGGATTCGGACTTTTGCCCCGTGCGGACTTTTGCCCCACCTTACTCTATATTAAATAAATATCAAATGTCAAGACGTCTATTTTTGCTAGGGCAAATATGCTTGTGCATGAATAAAATTCAATCAAGCATCAAACGGCTTGCACAATTCAATTTCAAAATTCTCCTAAAGAAGCTACAGTTTGCTTGTACAAAAAGATTGCACGTACATGCTTGTCAAGTTTGCAGTTACGTGTGTAGCCAGCCGCCTTAAGGCAATATCGCAAGTAAAAAAATTAATTTAAATTCAAAATATTCAAGGACATTATCTTCGAATGTTATGATTGATAGCCTCAACGGATATCATGTCAACATTTTTATTATCCACTCCAACAAAACTCGATAGACGCCTTGTTTTAGGGCTGAATGATTTTCGCACTTAACTTTTTTTCTCTCTCTCTCTCTCTTTTATTTATATATATCGGAATAGAAAAACAAGTAAAGTTTTGTTTTCCCTTTTGATATTTTATTTCCAAACTGATGACTTTCCCAGGTCGTATTTTTGGACCTCCTACTCCCCCCTTGGCTGGTTGTCCCTTCAACCCATCACAAAGGTAATACGATTGCTTCATGCCGGATCGTAAATATTCTAAACATATAAGATGCATTTATTTTTGTTTTCACATAAACATAAATTTCCAAAAGCTATATCAGCTACTTTTACAGTTCTTATGATTTATTTTTTTAATTCTATATCTTATAAGATTAAATAAAAATAAATATTTATGAGAAATCAATATCACAAACCAAATCGGAATATCTTTTTTTTATTGATGCTTTTGCATTGATATTTTTATTTAAATTATTATAATGGTATAAAGCTATATATTATAATAAATATCTAAAGTTTAATAATTATCTATATATATAATTCGCTAATGTCCGTCTGTCTGTCACGCTTTATTTAGGCAACTTCCCGTGATGGAATTTTGAAATGAAATTTTATATGCAGTAAGAGGACAGGAAGAGGTTTACAGAAAAATTATTTTCATCCCGAAATTCCTATAACTTTTTGAGTTATTAATTCTTTATGTATTCTTCATGAATGTAAACAAATCCTCAAGCTGGCATTGGATTGGAATGGAATAATAATAATAATTTGCTTTTAGCCCTCGGGGCTTGGTGTAGGGGTTAGCGTGCTAACCTCGTATACTAAAAA
>JAKCPI010009665.1:0-18655 GCA_023213315.1 Euborellia annulipes
ACACACCTCAAACCCAACCGGCCTCTCGCCGTAGCCATCTACCGGCACCCCGTGAAGTTACATCATTTCCTATCTCTAACTCCTCCTCCTGCTTTCGTCTCTAGCTAGTGAACTAATCCTTATTTCTGGTTCCAACCGGCTCCTTATATCCAACCTCTTCTATGCTATGGAGGATGTCCTGTTTTGAGGAGGGACTCCCTCAGCACCCGCGTGTAGCCTACTCCTTTCGAAGAATGCATCACTGAGAGGGAACCTTCTTTACGTCCCTTCCACAGGACGGGATGTCCACAGCAACTCCTTCTCCTCGTAGAGTTGCCTGAGGGCTATTGTGGAAAGATCCTATATTCCAATCAGGGCTTGCTTGAGGATTTGTTTACATTAAATAAATATTTTTATTTAATGACAAATCCCACACGACAAGGATTTGAACAGGGATCTTCTTTGCAGAAAGCTGACACCCTAGCTCACTACACCAGCGAGCCCTCGGACAGATTAAAAAGAATTTTAAAGACTCGTAGAAAAAAAAATTTATTATGATGGTCACACAAATTTCTCTCAACTTTGGCTGTGCTTGTCACACCAGATTTTTTTGATTTTTTTTAAACAAGGGACTCGCTCTAAAAAAAAAAAAAAAAAAAATCATTTCATATCATATCAGAATTGGATGAAATTTTATGTCCTCTTGTGACAATATTTTAGTCCTTGTTTTTATCAATTCAGCTTTCAATTTTTGAGACTTGTTAATTTTATTTTACCAAATCGTTGTTTATACACAACCCACAACATGTATAAAAAAATTTCTAAGATCCCTTAATTTAGCAACATTATAAGATTTTAGAATACAATTTTATAAAATTTGAGTATAAACAGATGAAATCAATCAATTAGACAATTATTTCAACTAATGGAAGAGCATCAAATTTTTTTTCCAATTCGATCGGCGCCCAGAGAGCCAGGCAGGGAGACTCGCGTAACTCTTATCTAAGCCTTTCGTCTAGCGCGAGATCGCTTTTCAAAAAATCGCTAAATCTCTCTTATTCAATCAAGGATTTGAGGCAAAATGCAAAACTGGTCTCTTGAATTAATTATAAAGCCATAGGAATTTTTCTATTTAGCTACGCCCACATAAAATGAGGGTTTATTGATGACACTCACGACTTGGAATGTCAACTCCCGCCAATATTTTCTAATTTATTGTTTTTTAATTAAATAAACACATTTAGGGCTTGATATCGATTGAATAAATTAAAATATAAAATATTCTAACTAAAACAATCCATTTTTGGCCAAGGAATGTCCTAAAAAAATAAAAAATCGATTTTAATTAATTTTGACAGATGCATTTTTTTCTTTTCAATATAATAAAAAAACTATTCAACATATATAAAGAGTGAATACTGCATTAGAATCAGCACTAAATCCTGAATCTTATACATTTATGTCAATTACTAGTTTGCTCTATTTAATAAGAGAGAGTCACATCTATGTTTGCTTGAATTTTCGTAAATTTGCTAAAAACTAAAAAAGATATAAAATTGATGTTTATTGATTCATTATCTGCATTAAATACAGAATTTATTCGATATCTTAAATGTCTTCTACCTTTTATGTTTAATGATATTAAGCCTTCTCAAATTTTGTATCGTTTTTTGAGTATAACTCGAAAAATAATTGAGATACAAAAATAACAAAAGTAGATTCTTAATCCTCATCAAATCCCCCATATTTTCCCCGTGTCGTATGTTTAAGAAGTGGTTAAATTAAAAATCTTATATTTTTAGAATTTGTATCAATTAATTGAAAACTATTAGAGATATTAAAATTTCGTACGCAAATTCTTATTCTACGTGAAAATTTATCCAGAAACGATGTATCACATGTCTTGTGTTGTGTTTAATAGATAGATAGTAGCTAGGGGCGTAGCGAGAGGGGAGGAGGGCAAGGGGGGTCATCATGCCCCGGGCGCTACTCACAAAGGGGCGCCAAATGGTCCGCAAAACAAAATATTGCTGGATAATTTTTATTTTTATTATAATTGATTTGTGGAAAATATATTTTAAATTTAGTGCCAGTGTAATATAATAATTATGTATATTTTACATATTATATGGTTTTCGAATGGGGAAGGGGGGCGCTAAAAAGGTATTGTCCCCCGGGCGCGAGTTAAGCTCACTACGCCACTGCATTTATGAAATTTCTATTTGGTTGTAAATTAAAAAAAAATTCTATAACCTTAAATAAATTGAAATTTTATTAGAAAAATATAACTGTAGCTTTGACTAGAAACTATAATTCCCATTGTAGAGTTTAAATTCATTAAAATTATTAATATTTTAATTCGACAAAACTTTTCAATTATAAATATTTTAAATTAAATATTATTACAAAATTAAAAATTAAATTTCAAAATAATTATTATTTTATTAAATAAAAAATAAATGAATCTTTTAATTATTGATATGATTGAAAAAAATCTGGTGTGACTGGCGCAGCACACAACTTCTCTTACCTTCGGTAATCGAAAGTTGTGTTCTGTGCTTGTCACACCAGATTTTTTGTGTCGACATATATTTAGTTCCCGACAGTACGGAACATTTGAATGCAGATGAAAAATTTATAAGTATGGGAAAATATTTATATTTTGTTACCATGGCAACCATTTCTCCTATCTTTTCTATGGAGTACAAGAGTAAAGTGGTCTTCAGAAGATTTCAATCAAAAAATGAGAATATACATTTTATTGAGAATCTAAAAAATAATTGATTTTGAATTTAAAAAAAAAAATCGTTTGAGCAAATTTAGAGAAAATCTAAAAAAACTGAAAAGTGCATCAGTAAAGTAATAGTACTCTTTGGTCGATTTTGTACAAAAGTTTCCTGTCACGTCCCATGGGGGTGCCTAACTTAAATATAAAATTTCAACCTCCTAGCTCAATTCCTTCATGCTTAAAATTGAACACACACACACCCACCCACCCACCCACCCACCCACACCCACCCACCCACAGACAGACCATGTCGCGAAAACCACTTTTTGGATTCAGGGGACCTCAAACGTGAAGATCCATCAAAATCTCGACATCGAATTTTTGACATGAATCCAATACTTTCTCTCTATATATATATTACATATATACATAGGTAAGAGAAAGTAACTGGTGTGACTGGCGCACAGCACACAACTTTCTCTTACCTTCGGTAATCGAAAGTTGTGTTCTGTGCTTGTCACACCAGATTTTTTGTGTCGACATATATTTAGTTCCCGACAGTACGGAACATTTGAATGCAGATGAAAAATTTATAAGTATGGGAAAATATTTATATTTTGTTACCATGGCAACCATTTCTCCTATCTTCCCTATGAAATACAGGAGTAAAGTGGTCTTCAGAAGATTTCAATTGCAAAATGAGAATATACATTTTAAAGAGCATCTAAAAAATAATTGATTTTTTGAATTTTAAAAAAAATCGTTGGAGCAAATTTTGAGAAAATCGAAAAAAACTGAAAAAGTACATCAGTAAAGTACTAGTACTCTTTGGCCGATTTTGATTAAAAGCTTATTTTTCCGGTCCCGGGGGTGTTTAACTTAAATATAAAATTTCAACCTCCCTAGCTCAATTCCTTCATGCTTAAAATTGAACACACACACACCCACCCACCCACCCACACACCCACCCACCCACAGACAGACCATGTCGCGAAACCACTTTTTTGGATTCAGGGGACCTCAAAACGTGAAGATCCATCAAAATCTCGACATCGAATTTTTGACATGAATCCAATACTTTCTCTCTATATATATAATATATTACATATATACATAGGTAAGAGAAAGTAATAAAGTTAATAACGAAATAATATTAATTATGAAGAAAATAAATAAACACGAACAGCGAACAAACCAGAAACGAAGGGTGTTAGAAGTTAGGTTAGAAAGACAGAAATATTTACTGATCTTTTGAAAGAAATTCATAATGACGACTTCAAATCGTATAAAAACATTTAAGGTATGTGCCCTAAAGACTATGATCGTTTAAAGACAGAACCAATAATAAGGAAAAAAGATACTCAATTCAGATTGTCAAAAGCAGCTAGAGCAACTGCTCTATTTAATCAGTCAAATAGAGCGAGATCACTCTAGAGACAAAGTCGCGGAGATGTGTCCACTGCTACTCTAGCTAGATTTATGTCAATCTAGCTAGATTTTAGACTTAATCTAGCTAGAGTGTTCTCAATGGTGTGTCCATTTGTAGATTGAGTCTCATATAGCTCTAGCGAGACTAAATCTACCAAAAAAATCTCCAGTGTACACGTACCTTAATAACAAAATCAGCAAGAACGGGTCAAACAAAAGTTGTTTTGTAAAAAATCATTTAAGGAGGGGTAGGGGGCGTCTTCCCTCCCTCCCCTCGTAGGAACAAGGCTGTTGAAAGCCCACTGCATTTTCATTATCAGCTACCATGGTATAATTCTTATAAAAAAACGAGTAAAGTACAGTATTTATTTTATTATCCACGTAATTTGATGTCTGACCACATTAGTTAAACTTTATTCTTTTCAATCTTAAAATGGAAAATTTAGTTTTATATAAAAGTCAATAAATAAATGTTTATAGACTCGTTTTTTGGTCGAAATAACTCCCAAACCTGCTGTTAAAAAAAAAAAAAAAATAGAACCATCTCACTGTTTGATGTTGTTTAGGGTGGAGGGAGTGGGGTAGGGGAAGGGGAGGGGGGATGTTTTACAATCAGAAAACAAGAGTGCTCGTATCTTGTCTTGTTAAAGCATTAAATCCCAACATGTTAACTTGATAAACTTTAATGATAAGGTCTTGATTGTTGATATTCAGCGAGAGAGGGAGGGAGGGAGAGGGAAATAACTCTCTCTTCTTGAAAGGAAGGAATATTATTAGTTTGTGCAAGTTTATTGATACTCTATATTTACACATTATAATTTACGAGTAGCTTATGGAATGATAAGGAGTGAAATTAATTCTTTCAAATAAAGATAATTTTTTTTTTTTTTTATAAAAGAACAAGGGAAATGAAGAGGATTGCAGTCAGGAAGGAGGCCTCTATTATCAAACCAAACTTCTTTATTGCAAAAACGCTTCGGCCAATTTTATTGTGCCATCTTCAGTTTTTTTAAAGTGAAACTTTTATTTGATGGCCTCATATTTTTTCGCTCTTCTATCAGCATGTCGCGTTACAAGCCATGACGTCAAAAGCCGTGACGCTACAAGCCATGACGTCACAGGTCGTGACGACAAAACTATGAAAGTTGAAATTTAATATATATGACGAATTATAAAAAAATAATTGAGATTTAATTATTCAATTTTTAATTTGATAAAATATAATTTTTAAAATAATTTAAAATGATTCAAATCTTCAATTACTAAATAAATATTGTTCTCAGTTTTGAACATGCGTCTATTGATTTCCCATTATCATTTCCATTTTCCAATTATCAAGTTAATTAAAACGCGATTTTAATACCCTTAATTGAATAATTTTCTGAAAATGTTCAGTTAAACGCCTACGATCCGAAAAAAGTTTCACTTGCATCGTGGTTTCATAAAACCACACAATGTTTTAATTGAGTTGTTAATTTGTCTGTGCATAAGCTAATCATATACGGTACAATATCCTATGAGTAAATATATTTGGAAATATGATGTGACCAAATTCGAAATGTTTATTAGGCACAATAAAATTGGGCGAAACGTTTTTGCAAATTGGCATTTCACTTCCCTATTTGTCAAATATATTTGCATTGTCTTATATATAGGCTATTGTATTTATATGACTGGATTATGAACAAACGAATTTACAACTCAATTTTTTAAAAAACTGAGGATGGCACAACAAAAATGCCCGAAATGTTTTTGCAAAAATAGGAGTTTGATTTGATAACAGAGGCTTCCTCCCCAGCTGCATTTCCCTATTAAGAATTGGATTACTTTTAGGGGATTAAGGGGCAAAATTTTCTCTATTTTACTTTAAAAAAAAAAAACATTTATTTTATTGACCTTTTTCCCGAATATCGGCGCCCATCTTAACCCTTTTCTTTTGATCATACTGTACTTAAAAGAGTAAATATATATTTTTTTTTAAATATCAATTTAGATGAATTAAAGATTTGGTTATTTCCATTTACATACAATTCATCGTTAACGTCGAAAGACATACACAAATCTTAAACTATTTTATTCACATTTGACTAAAAACTTGAAAAAAAAAATCTTTTTTAATGATATTCCCATTTGAAAGTAAAATCCTTTTTTTTCGTCTACTTTTAAAAAGTAATCGTTAACTCAGGGGGCCAAAAACTTAAATGCGAAGACGACGACGACGACATTCTTCTATTCACACACACACACATATCGAGTTGAGTTTTGAAAATGAGAAATGAATCGGTGAAGGTGAAGGGGGGGGGGAAAGGCTGCAGGTGGCATTTATTTTCATTTTCGCAATTCTATTATTTTATTTTCCAGAAAGAGAGAGAAAAAACAGACTTTCAACATATCGTCACTTTTTTTTTTTTTTGTTTTATACAAGTTGAAATATTCTTTGGTGGTTTTGATTTTATAATAATAATACCTGAGAGTGGGAGAAATAAGGAGAAAAAAAAAAATTACGTATTGATGTGTGAAGAGAAAGAGAATCTCTTTTTAAAAACACAAAAGATTTCTTCTTTAAATTTCTACCTTTGGGTGAAATATTTTTATTTTCCTTATTTTTTTTTTATATATATGGACCTTGTTATGCATTAGTGTATCAAGAGCCAAAAAAAATTAAGCACGGAATATTGTTTCAAATGCTATAATTAATAGTATTTTTTATGAAATATGCCCTAAAAAATTTATATTTAATGTAATAGCTTAAAATTATTTTTACAATATTTCAATGCAGAATTTTCATTTAGCAAAAATGATTTATTTACCTAACACGTTGTTTCGTAGTATTTAATTTGATATTATTCCTGATAATGAAGATGAGGATCAGTGTGATTTCGACCCCCTCTGCCTCTCCCTGTCTGCGGCCCTGGTTATCACTTTGTACTGTATTTAATTTTAAAATATTAATACCATTTAAAATTGATTAATGTAATTTTGATAAAAAGTTTCTATGCTACTAGTATTAAATATAACCATAAAAGAACTTTAATAATAACTCGGTTTTAATTTTTGAATTATATAAACGTAAAATTATTTTATTAATATAAATAGTGCATAGATTAATTTGCAATCATGTGTCAAGAGACTTTGAAGCATTTTTGCAAATATAATTGGACACACTTGTTAGAGAATTTTGCAATAATAATTTTTTATATTTTATTGTTTATTCTCTAAATTAGTCGTATTTTTTAGAAATAATTTATGAATATCTGCCAGAATTACAGTATTCACTTGCACAATTGACAAAAAAAAAATGATATAAAATCTAATCAAAACAATTTAAATCAGAAAAACTTTAATGTTAATTTTCTCAAATCTCGGTATCTGGCTCTTGACACACAATTGGGTAACAGGGTCCATTTATTATAAGCATTAAAAACAAAAGAAGGGAGATAAATAACTCAAGAAAATATTTTTTGGTCCATGATGCATCTTAATATTTAAGGAGGGGCTAAAAAAAGATTTTCCCTTTTAGGGTGCCCCCCCCCCCCCCCCCCCTCTCCCAGAAACCCGCACAGATCGCACACGCCTTAGACTTAATAAATGATTAAATGAATACCAGCTTATTAAAATTTCTCTGATGAAAATTAAAAAAAAAAAAAATTACTTTTTTAAATAAAGAAAATGATTTTAAAATAAAAAAAATTTATTCGTAATTTTGGTGTCCCTACTTCATCCAGGCTTGTTAGTTATTGAATTGCAGAATTTCGCTTACTATCTATTTCAACCAATAATCCTCGGAACGACCGCAAAGGAAGATTATATCATCTATTATGTTTGTACCATTAGATAATAATGTCAATATTGTGATATAATATAAACCATTAAACCTAATGGCGGCCACAAAATGAAAAGACCAAAAGTTTACATTTAATATACTCCACGTAGGGTACATAAAGTGAAAAGGAGATTTTAATATCATCTCTTACATACTCCAGGGGCGGGGAAACATTTTTTCTTTCATTAAATCATAAAAGACAATAAATAAATTAGAACCAAAAAGCTAACTGTAGAACATAAGTTCTCAACGTGGACGATAACGTCCCCTTGTGAACGTTTGGGACTTTCGGGGGGACAGTAGAAGAATTAGGAGGCATTGAGATGACCCCGGAGGGGCGTGAGCAGATTAAAAAATATAGCCTAAAAAAGGCAAAAAAAATACACGCTAATCACGTAAAAATTAAAATCCCTTAATTTTTGTTATTGTAGGTATTGTATTCGTAGTAAGGAAGAAAGATAAGAGCGATTGCAGCCAAGTTTATTTCGTTTATTAATCGCTTTAAGCCGACGTTTCGGTCAGATATACGACCATCATCAATAACAGAAAGGAGCGAGTGAGTTTACAATCAAAAAATAAATTTTGTTTTCTTACATCACATGCGCACAATTTCAAATGATAACAAAATTGACAAATAATTATAATAAAATCAATGATAAAATTAAGAAATATAATTGTATTGTATTCATTTTTATCAAGTGAATTTAGTGCTGTAGCAATGTTAGTAACTAAAAAAGAGAAATCGCCTTTATGTTACTGAACGCGACAGCGGGACTTTTAAGTAAAATCGAGCCTTTTCGAATATTAATAAAAAAATTCCTCAATATAACCAAGTATGCGTTTTAATTGCTCCCATTGAAACATTCTTCATTTCAAACTCAGAAATTGGATAGGTGTCATATCCCATCTTACGACTCTCAGTGCCGGATTTACACAACTAGAGGCCCTAGGCCAAATTACCTGTGCGGCCCCCTTCCTAACGGGGGAGGGCGTCCGGAAAATTTTTTAAAACTAGGTACCAGGAGATTGATTTTAACGCTATTTCAGCCCTTATAATGTGATTAAATTTACATTTCTTTGTTACCGTGAAAAATATATTTTCTTTGAATATATAATTAAAAAAAAAAAAAAAATTACTGACGTTTGCGGCCCCCTCAAGCCTGCGGCCTAGTCGGCCTAGTGGTAAATCCGGCACTGACGACTCTAATATTATTTACACGTTTAAATATAATCGTGGCATTAACTGTTTTAAATTCGCGACAGGTGGTAAGTAAAATTAAGATGGAGGGCCCCCTTTTTTCTAGAGCCCCCCCCCTTGGGTCTAGAAAAGAACTTATTCTCAAAGGGAGCGGTGAGGAAAATAAGGTTGAGAACCTTTGATCTAAAAAGAGACGAGATCTCTGCCTCTATGCTACATTTTGAAACAATTTAAACTGTTTAAAAAATAATAAATTTAAAATTCAAAAGAGTCCGTCAACATCCTGAATGGACAAGAAAAACAAATTTCATGAACTCTTGTTTGTTAACTCCCCCCCCCCATCCGCCCCTCCTTTCTTGATCTAATCGGCTTAATTCTCTCTCATTTTTTCATAACCGATTAATTTGAATATTATATGATTATTGATGATGGTAATTTTTTTCTTTCCATGTCGAAATTATAATCTGGAATTAGAAAACAAGCCTTTAACTAAAAAGGTGAAGGGAGAGATTGTTGTTAAGCCGTAACCGTAAACAGCCGACTATAAATGTAAGAGAGAGGCCCCAACCCAACCAAAGCAGGGTCAGTAGCAGCTTAGAGCACAATTAATATTGTTTATATAGGGTTAAAGGAAGGGCCAAAGGCGGATTGACGGCTGCGCTGATATTAATGCTGAACCGCAACGCCCCCCCCCCCCGTCCCACCCTGTCTAATCAGTAATGGAATAATTATTGAACATCATCCCCACCCTTGACGGAAATAGAGGCGGCAATGCAGTCAGCTATAAAGATAAAACCCAATGGGGTGGTGGAGAAAGTTCGTCAACTTTTGCTTTTCTCAAAGGGTCGAATTATTATGACCCTCTCTCTCCAAAAAAAAAAAAAAAAAGAAAATCAACCCTCCCACTCTCTCTCTTTATTATTTTGAACTTTATCTCTCTTCATTGAAGAAGGGTCGGAATCTGGAAACTGTTAAAATGATCATTTCAGCCCTTTTGGGTTTATCTTTAAACCAGATGATTTTGAAAATCGTTTTAAGGAATTGTTTTTTTCTTTAGGACTTTTAGTTGGGGCGATTTTACATTTGAAAAAAAAGACATCTACACTTATTTAAAATATTTTTTCAAACGCTTATTAATGTAAAAAAAATCTGGTGCGACTGCGCGCACAGCACACAACTTTCTCTTACCCTTCGGCAAGAGAAAGTTGTGTTCTGTGCTTGTCAAACCAGATTTTTTGTGTCGAGATATATTTAGTTTCCGACAGTTCGTTACATTCGAATTTCAAGATGTAAAATTTATAAGTATGGGAAAATATTTATATTTTGTTACTATGGCAACCATTTCTCCTATCTTTTCTATGAAGTACAAGAGTAAAGTGGACTTCAGAAGATTTCAATCAAAAAATGAGAATATACATTTTAAAGAGCATCTAAAAAATAATTGATTTATGAATTTAAAAAAAATCGTTGGAGCCAATTTTCAGAAAATCAAAAAAAAACTGAAAAAGTACAGCAGTAAAGTACTAGTACTCTTTGGCTGATTTTGATTAAAAGCTTATTTTCACGCCTCAGGTGGGTGCCTAACTTAAATATAAAATTTCAACCTCCTAGCTCAATTCCTTCATGCTTTAAAATGAAGCCAGACAGACAGACCATGTCGCGAAATCCACTTTTTTGGATTCAGGGGACCTCAAAACGTGTATATCCATCAAAATCTCGACATCGGATTTTTGACATGAATTCAATACTTTCTCTCTCTATATATATTAACATATATATAGAGGTAAGAGAAAGTAAAAAATATGAATAGAGATATGATTATCGTTGTGCATATTATTTAACAAAATTTTAACAGTCGTATGATATATTGTATAGGCTGTCCAGGTGAGTAACAGTCTCAAACGCACCGGACACAACTTTCGAATATCGAAGGTAAAAGAAAGTTGTGTGCTGTGCGATCAGTCACACCAGATTTTTTGAAATAGAGTGAGATCTAAGGGATATTGAAAAGAAAAAAAATTAATATGGCCATAAAATAGTAAAGAATAAATACTATACGTTTTATACAATTATTTATTTGTCTCTCCCATCCAAGAGAGAGCATGATTTATTGTTACTTAACAACAAGTGAAATCATTCTCTCTGGGTCTAATAAATCATTTTATTTAGACGAAAGATTTGCGATCGAGATAAGTGAATGTTTTTAGAAAGGCTTTATTACTTATTTCCAAGAATAGCAGCATCTCTCGCCGGCTGGCGACAATGCCGGGGGGGGGGGGGGTGGCGCGTCTTTCCCTCGTCTCGCCGTTTCTGAAGTCCGAACTAATATTATACGTTATAAAAAATAATAACTCTGCATATTCAATTGCGTACAACTCGCAAACTACGGCCCCAAACAAAAAAGTATAAATAAACAAATGGTTTTAATAATTCAAATGTACCGTACTGTCGGAAACTAAATATATTTCGACACAAAAAAAATCTTGTGTGACAAGCACAGAACACAACTTTTGAATACCGAAGGTAAGAGAAAGTTGTGAAGTCCTTGAATCCATCCCAAAGAATTATTTTAGTTTCAGTGATTTCACATTCTACAATAATTCCGATTTGATTTTAATTTCTTTTCTGACTTTTGCGAACAGATGTTCCTCTTTCTCTCGAGTGAAAAACAAAAGACCTTGGACATAATATTATAAAGTATTCCAGAGGGGAGTAATTTCGAAAGAGGGCGTTGTTTGTTTGTTTTGGATGTGGTCCATGGTTTGGGGGTTGCAAGCAAGCACGAGAGAGGAAAAAGGAAAGAAAGAACAACAGATTGTTATTTCGTGTTTACATAACAAAATTCGTTCTATTTGACTTCACTCCCACTCCCACTGCCATGAAACGCGATTAGCAATGCACATTTTGAATTTTTAGTTTATATTATATGAATATTATTTAAAAAAAAAAAATAAATAAAACGATTAAGTTATTATTTTATAAACTAGTTATTAAGTCTTGAATTAATCTCTGAGTTCGAGCGCATTTTTAAATTTTTATTTGTATTTCGTATTGAGTTTTTATAATAAGGGCAGTAACGAGGGCGTGGCAAAACAGGTGCAACTGGGCTGGGGGCGCAAAACCTAGTTGTGGTTTTTATTTACTAACATATTTATCAAGATATGAGTAGGATGGCAGCCAGGAAAAAATTAAAACAAAAATTTAATCAATTTCTATCTATTTTTATTACGATTGCTGACGTTTCGGACGCAAATCGTGCCCTTCCTCAGGACCTATGATCAATCATGTATGATAAAAGTTAACAAAACATCATATTTATCAATCAGAGAGTCGCTACGGGGGAGACGGAAATGGCCAATTTTTAAAATTTTATATTTAAAATAAAATTTAATTCTCAAAAAAAAAATATTTTTCTCAAATCTCGGAGGAGGTAATTACCTCCTTTTTTCTCCCCCCCCACCCTTCTATCCGCCCTTGATATAGACCTATTTAGTTTCAGATTTTCAATTCCTTGAAACTTAATTTTACTTTAGAAAATATAAAATTTTTGAGATGAATACGGCACTACGAATTTCGTTTTTCAGTATTATATATAATAGTAGTAATCTGTGGAGTATTTAATTGATCTTGAAATTTGTACTTAATTTAGAAAATATAATATTTTTTTAATGTATTTTGACTATAAGACTATATATAACAAATTTAATTAATTAATTGTTAATATTTATATAATGATTATTATTAATTTATTCTTCATTAATTTTATTTTTTAATAAACTTGTATTAAAAATATGGTCTTTGTAACAGGAGTGATCAGGAGAATAGAATAGTAGAGGAGTGTGTTGGCGCCAAAAGAAAAAATAACCTCCTCTCTGTTTTTAATCTCCGGGTATTCTTTGCTAATTTATCATATAAATTAAGAGGATATCAATCTCAGGCTGATTAGTGCTGCGACCCTGTGGAGACTTTTAGAATTATAAGTATAATTTTTTAAGTTCCCACAAGAGTGCAGCACAAATCAGATATTTTATTCAATTATAAAAATTCTCTTAAAATATAATTTGAATTTATATCAGGGCCGGATCTAGGGGGGGGCAGTGGGTGCACGTGCCCCGGGCGGCAGATATCAGGGGGGCGGCAAATTTTGCGTCTCTAAAAAAAAGGTAAAATATTTTTTCGGTCGGGAAAATTTGGTTCCGCGGAAAAAAAAAAAAATTTTCGCAGAAAAATTTTTGAGATCAGGGAAAATTTTAAGGAAGGGGCGGCAAATTAAATTTTGCCCCCCCTAAAAAATCTCCTAGTTCCGGCCCTGATTTATATGATAAATTTCCAATGATTAATACCCGGAGATCAAAAACAGAGAGGAGGTTATTTTTTTTTTTTGGCGTCAACAAAAAAAATGACCTCCTCTCTGTTTTTAATCTCCAGGTATTCTTTGCTAATTTATCATATAAAT
Source organism: Euborellia annulipes (assembly GCA_023213315.1). NCBI lineage: Eukaryota > Metazoa > Arthropoda > Insecta > Dermaptera > Anisolabididae > Euborellia > Euborellia annulipes. Next base: position 13,613 of record JAKCPI010009665.1, read on the forward strand.
TAAGAGGATATCAATCTCAGGCTGATTAGTGCTGCGACCCTGTGGAGACTTTTAGAATTATAAGTATAATTTTTTAAGTTCCCACAAGAGTGCAGCACAAATCAGATATTTTATTCAATTATAAAAATTCTCTTAAAATATAATTTGAATTTATATGATAAATTTCCAATGATTAATACCCGGAGATCAAAAACAGAGAGGAGGTTATTTTTTTTTTTTGGCGTCAACAAAAAAAATGACCTCCTCTCTGTTTTTAATCTCCGGGTATTCTTTGCTAATTTATCATATAAATTAAGAGGATATCAATCTCAGGCTGATTAGTGCTGCGACCCAGTGGAGACTTTTGGAATTATAAGTATAATTTTTAAAGTTTCCATAAGAGTGCAGCACAAATCAGATATTTTATTCAATTATAAAGATTATATTTCTATATAAAATATAATTTGAATTTATATGATAAATTTCAAATGATTAATACCCGGAGATCAAAAACAGAGAGGAGGTTATTTTATTTTTTTTTTTTGGCGCCAACACACTCCTCTACTATTCTATTCTCCTGTTCACTCCTGTTACAAAGACATATTGGCTAATCTTTAGAATAAAGTGCCAGGCCACCTAGAGGGCGCTGAGGTGATTCTTTCGTTCTTCTTTTTGGGATTCGTTCTCACTATTTCATTTTTATAAGACGCCATTTAATATAAATATAAATATTTATCTCCACGGCCTCTAAGACGCTATTTTTACATTCATCTCCTGGGCCAGTTATTATTTTGTGTGTGCTTTTTTTTATTAAATTTTTTTTTTTGGCCATTTTGCCATTTTTGCTGTCTGGAATTCCCATTTTTGTCTGACATTTGCTTTTATTATCATTTATCTAAGTTCCACAATGAGTGAGAGAATTGATCTCCTTTTTTTTGACCGATTTGTATCGAAAGGATGAATCTGGAATCTTGGTTTGATTGCGAGAAGGATGATGCCGAGGAGAGGTCAGAATAAGGTAAGAATCGTTTTTTTTTTTTTTTAAACAACTTTCGGTTTTAAGTTCGGTTCTTTTATTTTTAGAAAATAATTCAAAACAAGTAGGGAATTCTCGGCTTCGGTTCGGTTCAAAACCATTCAGTTAGAAGCGATTCGGTTGTTAAAAAAAAAAAAAAAAATTTCGGGCCCAAAGGGCTCTCTATATATTAACATATATAGAGGTAAGAGAAAGTAAAAGTGTGTTTTTATTGATTTTTTGCCCGAACATCAAAGAGCATAAAGAAAGCGTGCACACGGCCCTCTTGATTTCGAAATGAACAATGCAGCCAAGAAACAATCAAATTGATTCGTTCATTGGATTTAGAATAGAATAGAATAGAGAGGTTATTAAAATAAAACAAATTTTTCTTTTCATATATTATTATTTTTATTTCTTTTCTATTAATATTAAATAAATAAAGTTATTTTTATCGGATTATTTTAAATAGAATTTATATTAATAATTATTTTTAGTTAAATTTTATAAATTTAAATAGAGAGACTTTTGAATGAACTTGCTCTTTTCAAATTAGTTTTCTACATTGTGTTTAACTTCTAATAGATTCCATTTCCATTTTTGGTAAGTAAAAACTGCAAACATACAAATTTCTTTATTTGTCAGCTAACCTGAAATAGAAATTAATTAATTACACTAGTCGACAAAAATGAACTTTTTTTCTTTCACAAGAATGAAGATATGAAATTCTAGAAGTATTTTTCATGCTGAATTCAAATATCAATTCAGTTTTTTCCCCATCAGGCACAGTTTTAGAGATATAGAGCAAAATAGATTTTAGTCGAAAATGGGCTCTAAAACATCAGGGTGAATCTAGCAGACTATTCCCAGCAGACAATAGGGATGTGGCAACAGCGCAAAGAGGAGACGTGGCATAATTCAAGTATTAGAGCCAATAAGAGAGGGTGATTAGACCGGGTTATTTAAAATTGTTTTAAATATAAATTTTTTTTTATAAATTATTTTAACAAATTATCGTGATTCTAACAAAATAGCTAGCAGAGAAACTAACGTATTTTTGTAATGGTCGGGAGGATGCATCCCGTTCCGTGCGAAAAATTATTTCAATTGAATTGGATACCAACTAATTGAAACGGATGGGGCCTAAATGGCCTACAGATGCCGAAAGACCTTAAAACAGTCAAAAAAAAAAAAAAAAACTAGGAATTGGTTGGCTTAGGTGCGTGTCTCGGGGTGCTAATTTTTTTGAAGATTCCAACGGCCACAATTTTGAAGCTATTGACCTCAAATTTTTTTTTAATTAAAGCTATTTAAAATATTTACAACTTATAGAAGCCTTTTTTTGATTTTCAAAATAATAAATTTTCCTTTAGATTAACGCATTAAATAAAAGATATTTTTAAAAAACGCCAACTTATAGATAACAAATTAGTGATCAGTGTAAAAATACTCAATTTTTTACACTTAATTAATTAGCTGGAACTTTCAAATGAAATGGAATAAACCCCTGTAATCCTATGGAAAAACTAACGCCCTCCTTTTTTCGCCTAGAGTAACACGGAGTCTATTTGAGCGTTGATTCTAAAATTCCATCTTTTCGAGACAGCTTTATCCTAGTTAATAATAAATTCAGTTGATGGTGAACAAAGCGGTGATGATTCCGCTTTCCTATTCCTAAGGATTACCGATATACTCAGCCTAAAACGACAACGATCATTTATTTAAAAAAAAAATAAAAAAAAAAAAAAAAACAATCAAATTTTGCCTATCCAAGAAATGGAGGAATCCCGAAAAGAAAATAAAGATAAAAGTCATATAAATATTTAACAGTAAAAAAACTCAGGTGATCATTTTGGTTCGAGAGTCATTTAATAAGCTAATTAAAATTTTGTTTTTATTTTAATCAAGCTTATCAATCATTTTTATTTAAATCGTGGAGTCCTAGTAGACGTTAGGACAATGTGTGAAACTTTAGTTATTTTTGTCTTGGAAATATTCAAATTAATAATAATGCCCCCTACGTTTTTAAACCTTTCTTATTTTAATAGAACGCCGTGTACTTAGGCAACCGAGAGCAGCAGGGAAACAGAAAGGGAGATCTAGGTTGAAGTTCGAAAAAAGGGAAGAAGAGGAGGGGGCGCTCTCCCTCCCTCTTCGTATTCACTTTCAAAACGCTTTGGCTATCAATGGACTCACAGCTTCTCAGCCCCTCCTACCCTGTCGCTAGATGCATTGTGCAGCTTTTATAATATAAGATTTCATACACTTTATAAAAAAAAAAATTGCCCTTTTTAAACTTCTTTCATTTAGAAACCTCGTTATTTTGTTTCCCTATTTTTTGCAAAAATACGTTAAGTTTCTCTGCTAGCTAATACAGTAGAATCAATGATAACTCGTATGGTCATGGGGTGGACGGTTTGGTATGAATTATCAGGATTACCAATTATTCAAATTACCAAAATTAAGAAATTCTCTCTGGGGAGTGGGAATTTCATACAAATTAGCGGAAATGAAGCATCGGGATTCCACTGTTTTCAATTTTTTTTTTTTAGGCTAAATTATTACCTCCAGTTCATAATTTTCATTTTTATAATATTATGCTAATAAATATAGTATCTATTCCATCTGTCCGAAAATAAGAATCCCATTTTAATCTAATAGTGTTTATCGAGACAGGATTAATGTTAGTAATTGAAGGGTTTCAAACCACAATAAAATAAATAAAATGTTTATCAAAGAAGACGCGTGATCTTTTATTTAAGCCATTTGGATACCAAATGGAAGACTGAGTGTATGTGTGTGTGAGTGAGTAATGGAATTGGGAAAAAAAGGTATGAGTGTTAAAAACAAAAGAAGACGTGATCCGTTTCTTTTATTTTTCTACTGGTAATAAATAAAAAACTCAATCTTATGATGGAAACAGCAAAAAGTTAATTTCTAGTAGCCAATAGCTTGAAGGTTTACTTTTTTGTTATTCTGATCTTCGGAATTCAAACAAATATAATATTTTATTAGCGGAAAATTTTATTGAGGCCTGATGATGGTTTAAAACCGAAACTGTTGAATTGTGCAATGCAGTCGCCAGACCTCAATAAAATTTTCCGCTAATAAATATTATATAATATTTGTTTGAATTCTGAAGATTAGAATAACAAAAAAGTAAGCCTTCAAGCTATTGGCTACAAAAAAACTCAATTTTTTAAATAGGACTTATTTTGGTGCAGAGGGTAGTAAAAAATATTGTGAGTAGAAATCACGAAGAACAGCAATTAATTCACCAAAACACGGATGAACGGTGTTGATATTGTAAAATAAAATTTTTTAGTAAAACTTTAATAATATCTAGACCGTCCATCTGTGCTTTGGTGAATTAAGTGCGGCTCTTCGAAGTTTTCTACTCATAAAAGCCTTCATCCTAGAATTAAAAACTATAAAATATTGTGATTGAGGTTTTATACACGTATATAAATATTATTGAAAGAGAAAACTAGAGGGGCTCGCTGGTGTAGTGAGCTAGGGTGTCAGCTTCTACAAAGAAGATCCCTGTTCAAACCCCGGAGCATGCGGGATTTTTCATTAAATAAAAATATTTATTTAATGTAAACAAATCCTCAAACAAGCCCTGGATTGGAATATAGGATCTCACCACAATAGCCCCAGGCAACTCTACGAGGAGAGGGTGTTGCTGTGACATCCCGTCCTGTGGAAGGGACGTAAAGAAGGTTCCCTCTCAGTGATGCATTCTTCGAAAGGAGTAGGCTACACGCCGGTGCTGAGGAGTCCTCCTCCAGAAGCCAGGACATCCTCCATAGCATAGAAGAGGTTGGATATAAGGAGCCGGTTGGAACCAGAAATAAGGATTAGTTCACTAGCTAGAGAAAGAAGAAAGCAGGAGGAGGAGTTAGAGACAGGAAATGATGTAACTTCACGGGGTGCCGGTAGATGGCTACGGCCAGAGGCCGGTTGGGTTTGAATTGAGTGTCTTCGTACACGAAAGCACCTCAGGTAAATAAACGGGGATCCCGATGGGAATTTCAAATAATAAAAAT
>JAKCPI010009666.1:0-41117 GCA_023213315.1 Euborellia annulipes
AGTTTCATCTTACCATATTTGAGATGGGGAATAAGGTGATGATGGAAGTGGTGGTGATACTCGTTGCTTTCAATTCACTTACCTGGAAAAAAAAATAGAAATGAAATTCATTAAAATCGGAAAAGTTATCAGATCGTAATAGAAATAAAGCAGATTCAAGAAACTGGCACTATGTTACTATCATTAGCATTTTGGAGGACTGTTTCTTGTTTAAGTAGATGTTCCCACAAGTATTTCCAGTAATCCAACTTAAAGACCTACTTTGTCGTGCGGGGAAGTTGGAGATTTGGTTTGGGAACTCAGAAAATATTAAAGAACACATACCCACAATGCTAAAAAAAAAAAAAAAACCTAGAGAGTCAGCTTCTATCAAATGATGAATCAAGAGTGAGGGAATCAAAATTCAACGAATATTATAAAAATTTAATCCACAAAGTAAGTTCCGTTTATATTTCTATCCGCGGAAGCGGAACGCAGTTCCGAGCATGCGAGGCAGTCACTCTGACTCAAGAAGGCATGTACGCTATTTTCAGATCGCTGCTGCCGGCGTGTGTTTTGTAGTGTTTCTTTATAATATCAGCCGTAATTGAAATTGCCGCCGCGTGTGAAATCAGATCTGTGATTAGTTTCCATGGACATGGTTACTGAGAGACCATTAAGAAATTGCGCTGCGCAATACAGAACAAGCGCCGAGGATTATTGTCAAGAGGTGATTGTTTTTTTTTGCATGATAATGCCCGACCTCACACGCCGAATGTGACCAAACAACTCTTACGGGAATTTGAATGGGACGATTTTGATCATCCTCCGTACAGCCCGGACTCGGGGTAAAAACCCCCCCTCAAAAATTTAACAAAAACAAAATTATTATACATATATTTAGTGAAATTACAGGTAAAATGAAAAGAATATTATTAATAAGAAAAAAATAAGAAATGATTTATTAATATGCTGGGATTGCTCCACTTAGGAGCTCCAATAATTTTATTGTCTATAATTAATTTTCTGGAAATTAAAAAAATTAGCATTTGGAGGGGGGGATTTGGGGATAAAGAAATATGGAGGGGAAAAATTTTTAATCCTTGGGGGGTGGGGGGGGGTGGAAAAAAAAAAAAATATGCTGGGTTTTTTTCTATGCCCTGATCTTAAGTGCATTATTGCTCCCAAAGCTATAAATGGTTCCCGCCATTCCAAAGGCCCATGATGCCCATAACTGTAAAGGATTACATCCCTATTGGTCCAGTAGATACTCTCGATTTGTTTGGTTAAGCCCGGTTTTACCTGGGAGAACTTTTAGGTCACTATTATCTCTTTAAAAGATCCATGAAACTTCTTGTGAACTCTGAATATCCTGGTGATATTCTTTCGTTTCCCATGTTAAGTGAAACGTTTGCCTTGCAATCCCATCATAACTTCAAAAATCCTTTGATTTGCTTTTGAATCCAACAATTAATACAATTAATTGATCTGTTGTGGAGTTTCTTTGCACTGCGACCTTAAAGATGTATTGTTTTCCTCGTATACAAAGCCCCAGAAAAAGATCAAACTAGAAATGGTCATTTCCATCCCTCAAGTCCTGAGTCCCTGTATTTGGAAGGGATTATATCTTTTTTTTTGCTCCAGTAGAAACGTTCGTATTATTTACCTCGGTTATACTAAATCCTAACTTATCCTCTATATCTCGCCTCAAAAAATAAGAAAGAAACGTCTTTCACACTAGGGTGGTGGTGTTAATTACTTGTCCATGTAGATGGAAACCTTCCGAATACACTGTCAAGTGACAAATAACTAAAATAAGCGTTCAAACCTTTCCTGTAACTGGTTTTAGCTACTCGTTTCAGTAGCTGGCCTCATATAAGCCTGGCATTAAAATTGGATAATTCTTTAAAAAAAAAAAATGTAAAATACACAGACAAAGTGAACAAGACATTTGAAATTCACTGTACATGTATGTTTACTCTCTTTCTCTTTGATTATGCATGGGTTGTCGTATTCAAATCTATTTATAGATTTTAATATTACATGATTTATACATTTTCCAACCTCTAAAGAACCAAATGGAATTTATAATAGCTAAAGTGAATAAAAAAAGACCTTTTACTGGAATATATTTTTAATATTCACTTCTTTTTTTCTCTTCTAGGATATTAGATTAAAATGAAATCTGAAATTCAATTATTTTGAATCAAAGTTCTATTTAGGAAGATACCTGAAAAGCTAATTGTATAATAGGAATTGTATTAAGTTAAGTAGTTTCTCTCTTGTCCTGTTGGTTATTCAAAATCCCTGTGCAAGAAACGACTCAGATGTGTAATTGAATTAGTCCTTTGGTCGAACGGAGAGATTTGCTTTTCCCACTCCCATTCTCATTGAAATGGAAATAAAAAAAAAAATAATAATAATAATAAACTTGGTAGAGGAAAGTTGGCAAAATGGAGAAAGATAGGACTTTCAGATAACAACATTGTGATGGACTCCGTATCGAAATCGCATTATGAAAGAGAAGAAGAAGAAGAAGGAAGATATAGCAAAAACTCAAGAGAGTTGGCAAACTTGGAGAAGAAGAGCATGGAACGAATGAAATCCCACCCTTATTTTTTCCTCAGTCAAATACAAATAAATAAGTTGTGTTTGAGCTCGAATATAAATAGATAGATCAAAATAAAAATGCTACCCAACATTTTATAGATTTTTCTTTTTTGAAAATTTCTTCCTCTTCAAATGAGATCCTTTTTTTTTATTTATTATTTTTTTATTGAATTGATACAGTTATTTTTTTGCAGTCTGTTGTCTAATTGAATTTTGATATTTGGAAAATACGATTAATTGATTCTATGGATGCAGACTTCTTCCGCATCGCCTGGATAGCTCAGTCGGTAGAGCATTAGACTTTTAATCTAAGGGTCCAGGGTTCGAGTCCCTGTTCGGGCGGATTTTTATTTTATTATTCTTATGATAAAAAAATAAAAATTTTAATTTGTTATTTGATTTCTTTTTAGAATATCATTGAAGATAGACTTATGATATTCAGAATTGTATATAACCGACCAGAGTAACATCACCACCACATATTAACTCTGCCAATAAGGGATATATTTAGAAACTTTGGGAATGGATGACAAAACAAGTCGATTTTGTGCGTTATTTTAGAATTGGAAGATATAAGAGATTAGGTTTCATTAAATGAAGATATAAGTGAGTGAATGACAAGGACTTAAATTCGAAATATATTTGAAACGAGTATTTTGTGGAAAAAAGGCAACATTAACACCATATACAGTATATGTCAATCTAATCTTTCATGTTCATCTGATTTCAGCCTTTTTTTCTCGCAATATTCTTCACTCTGCAAATTATAGAATTTTTAACAAATTTGTTTTTATTGAATAAGTATTTGTTTTGTTCCCATCTAAGCTCTCGTTCATTTAAAAGTTCATCCAAGATATCAATAGCGAAAGGGTAGAACTTCTGTCTGTTAACTATCAAAGCTCTTACTGGACCAATGACAAAGATGTAACTTAGTAACTTATTTTTGTGCTACCATAACTAGAGATTGAAAATTACCTTCATAATCATAAAATAATGTGCTATTTCCTGACAACAATGGATAAAAATTGTTATCTAATGATTAAGGGATAAGTAGTAAATACAACTGGCAATTTTGGATTTTGGAGAGAAAGAACTTTCAAACCATTAAAATGGCAGATTCTACAATATATTAAAAAAACTATTTAATATAATACTTGTTGCTCAGGGGCCCACATTTTGTGGGTACGTGGATGGCGACCACGAGCTGCCCGAGCTGGGACAGGCAGTCCTTCAGTTCTTTAAATGTCTGTCTCTTCTTTCCTCTTTTCAACAGGCGTCAGACCGTGCCTGTCCTATTTCTTCCGGTTGTAAAAACGTAAAATAGGGTTGGAGGGAAAGAGTGAGGTCCGCCGACCCCGCATCGCGGGACAAAGCGAAGAGAGAAGAAGTTTGAATATAATATTTGAGGAAAAAAATCACTGGTTTATAAAAATTGCTATAATCTATTTATTAATAGAATTTATGGTAGGTTGCGCATTTTAGAATCAGTTACAAAAGGTAGAATAATTTTTTATTGAATTACCATCTGGAACTAACTTTAGAAGATTGAATGAATGAATTGGGCGTCCATCTGCTAACTCTCAAAGCCGGATGGACATTGAACATTTTCATCAAATGAATGAAATCTGTCAAGAGTGGGAAGCAAAGGGTGCATTTCATTGATTATTTTGCTGGTTGGCTATTTAAATTATATATACGTAGATATTGTTTTGGATACTTTAATATCAAAAATATGTTGTCTTGGGTTCTTATTTAATTCTAGGCACTTGATTTCAAACTCCATACATTTAAACTTCTTTTATTCAATTTAATGAATGATATTTAATAAAAAAAGAAAAAGCAGCCAATAAATGAAATACTTCTATTCAAATTCGAGCATATTCAAATCTTTTGTGTTTAGTCCGCTTTATAAAATTAATCATAAAGGCAAAAAGTAGAAAAATGTAATAATTGAACAAACGAGAGATTAATGGGTGAGCATGAAACATCAATTAAATATTAACATTAAATGGCTTTCAACTCTGATTATAACTATGCGTTTGAGGAAATATGGAAGAAATCATATTTTTAAAGATCAAATTATTAAATGGAGTATTTCGCAAAATATTACGTAGACTGGAAATTCTACCTATTAAATTATTATTTTCTTAACGGTTCTTTTCATTTCGATTATTATTTTATTATTATTATTTGCAATTTCTACCAGAATTCCCGTTTATTTCCACAAGGTGCTTTCGTTCACGCAGACCCACACCTCAAACCCAACCGTGGTATTTACCAGCACACCCGATCTCTAACTCCTCCTTCTGCGTTCATATTTCTAGCTAATGAACTAATTCTATATCCATTTCCACCCGGTTCCTTTTATCCAACCTTTTCTATGGTAGGGGAGGATGCCCTATTGTAATTTGAGAAGGGACTCTCAGTGGCGGCGTGTAGCTTTCTTTTGAAGCAGGATCATGAGAGGGAACCATCTTTACGTCCCTTCCTTAGTTCGGAGCAACTCCCTTTCGTAGAGTTGCCTGGAGGCTATTGTGGTGGTGATAAAGGTGCACTTGAGGATTAGTTTGCATTAAATATTTTTTTGTTAAATGAAAAAATCCCGCACTCCCAGAATGCGAACACCGATCCCAGGTACTGAAGAAACTACCAGCGAGCCCATCTGCCCACTTCAATATAAAAGCAAGCATTTATTTATTAGTTGATTAACTGGCAAACAAATTAGTAAAAGTTGATTAATAAATAAATAAATAAATATTCAAAGAATTGATTATGTTTTCTAAACTTTCAAGAGAGTTTGATCAATTAATATGGTAATAATTTAATAAGTTTTCAAGTAAAGCGTGCTGTAGAAGTTTTTGCTTAGATTTTACTCGGATGTTGGCTGGTTCTGAAAAGGGTGTGAGGGTGCAGGGAGCGCAGAAAAAGGGGGGGAGGGATATGGGTCGAGTCGATCCATAAAGCTTTAACAAACACACCCTCTTGAAGGAGTAGAAGAGGAAGAAGAAGAAGAAGGAGAGCAAAACTCTCCAATTATGGGAATGACTTGGCTCTTGACGCCAACGATGGCATATTTTTTTTTTTTTGTTATTGGTGAGGGGTTAAGAAAAAGTTCCCCTCTTGATCCCTGTTTACCTTTTATTTAGAATAAATTGAACCAATCATATCTGTTACTTAAGGATTGTTTGTTTCTTAGTACTCGCTAGTTATAATAAACTTTCATATATTTTAAATTTTTATATTATCCAATCTTAAAAAGAAATATAAAATGATTAAAAGTTGAAGAAAAGTTACTTTATGAGTTATTTTCAACATGTTTCCATCATTAGAGGATTCGATATTTAGATTTAGGTTTAAAGTGTTTAACAAGAATGTACGTAAATTAAAATTCCAAAAATTCTATAATAAATAAAACAAGTTTGAATTTTCATGTTTATCTTAGGAGATCTAAACAATAAGAAAGCAGTAATATGTTCAGTAACAAAGATATCAGCATTATAACGATCCTTGGAGAGGATGCAAATTTGCTGTTGACCGATGTCAAAGGGACAAAGAACATTCCAAAAGGAAGGAAGCAGGAGCAGCCAAAAAATTAAAGCGATTTTCAACAATTACCAAGACGTTTCGGGAAAACTTTATTCTCCTATCAACAGTCTCAAATTGTATATGTTCCAAGTGAAGTTGCATTATAGGCTCAATACATTTATTATGCATAGATTTAATATGTATTGTGCCCTTATGACAACTCCGGGACATACACAATTTTAAAAACTGATGGGTGAATAAAGTTTTCCCAAAACGTCTCGATAATTGTTGAAAATCGGATTTTTTGGCTGCTCTTGCTTCCTTCCTTTTGATTAAATCATCAGCCTTCATGGTTATCAAAGAAAATACCTCTAGCTTATCTTTCAGCTGGTTTTGATAGAAACAGCATGTTTCTTCTCTTTCTCAAAAGTCCTATCAATCAGTGCTGAGTTCTGAGCCTTGGTTGTTTCAGGACAGGATGAGTTAATATTAAAGATGTTAAAACTTCGTCTAAAATGTTGTTTACTTTTAGAGTTCTTGAATAGAACCAATGTGTTTCTGAGATGAGCAGCCTAGTACTTCAGTATCTTATATTGACAGGGTTTCCATCGTAACTCGGGAATGATTATCAGATCAATTAGCCTATTTCTGCTCTACAGTATTTTATTAAAAGTTCACTGTTAAATGATGGATAAATCATTATCTTATAGACACTCACGAAACATTGACACTCGCCTGTTTTTATAAAAAAAATATACATGCGCACAAATTCGTGCCAAAACAACAATGACAACTTTGTGCCTAATTAATTTATAAGCCAACGAGGACTGAAGATGTGACGAATAAATTTTGTCCGAAACGTCTCCTTTTCGGCATTTGGCATCCAAAGGCTCTCTTCATTTGCTGCACCTGTACTTATTCTTTTCCATTCCATAACATCAACAGCAACTTCTCTTCGAATTAAATATTAAAATAACTTCTAATATCTACAATATTTTATTATTATTGAAAGACAATTTGAATTCCGGGAATTATAAGCTTATATAATTCCCGAATTCCCAAAATTGGATGTAAAAGGGATGTAGAATATATTAAAGACGTATTCCTGGGTCGCACGGGACCAAAACGGGATGTAAGATTCGTCCTGGCAGTACGTACAGTACATAAGATGTACTGTTTGGGTCGCATGGGCCCTAGACAGGATCTAAACGGGACATATTATGTACGTACGCAGGTGTGGAATCGGTACATCCTATGTACGTACATCGTACGTACTGCGACCCAAAATGTACGTACATAAGACGTACGTGTGCTATCTGGGATATTATATTGAATAGAAGGATTTATTAAAATCTAATATTGGATTACCTTATAGAATAATAATTCCGATCACATTTTCACTTGTAATCTGTGAAGAATTTTCTTGTTTTGTTTTGGTTCCTTACCCAAATATTTTCATTTTTGAAATTAATTGATCTGCGTGTGAATAATTAAATAATTCTAGTCTTTTCATATGCTCTTTAAAGAAAAAACTCATCTATCCTCTCATTACCATCTATTTTACAAATAATTAAAGACTAAAAAAAAAAAGAAAATTATTCTTTTGACCCAGAAGATTAATTCATCATTTAAAAACCCCTTGACTTTTCCTCTCTTAACCTAAATAAAATTTGATTGATGAATCTCGTTGCTCACTCTGTTTAACAATTAATTAAAAATTCAACAAATTTTAAGATCTGAAAATTGAATTTTTAGATTTATGATAGTAATAGGAATAAAAATTTTATCGTTATGAAACCGCATGGATTAGGTAATAAAAATTTTTAATTTGAAATCAAGAAAGAGGAAAAAAAAAAAAAGAAAAGAAGGTCAAAATGGTATCCAATAAAAAGTCAAATGAGAGAGTCAAGATGATGAAATTCTTTGGAATAGATGGCAAAGCTAGCTAGAGGAAGATCCCATGGGGGAGATCTATAGACTAAGAAGAGAGAGAGAGACTGGGCGGAAAGAGGAAATGGAAATATCCTTGAGATCGGCCCAGGAGATAAGCTACTGCCTGTGCATTAGCCTCCCTAGGGAACTCCTACCTTGCAGTTTGCTTACTTCCTCCTTTGTCTCACTTCTCTCGGGGCTGTCAGTGCTCCTATCAACATTTTTTTTTTTTTGCTAGTAAGGGTTCAATTAAGTAAGATAGGGAATGGTTGTCCTTCTAGTTTAAGTAAAATGAACTGTCGGAACCAGAGCCCAGAGAAATGGGGATGATTTCATTTGAATAATGTAATTACATGCCAGTGTTGGAATTTGATCCCAATAACTTTTATACTAAGTTTAAAATTAAAAAACTTTTTTACAAATTTTAAAGGTAATAAAAGCCAATAAAATAAAACCAGTACGTATTATTTGAACAAAAAGTTATACCGGTATACAAGATCAATACATTCAACAATTCTAAGAAAAAAAAAAAAATTGAAAAAAAGGTATTATTTTATTTATTTCTTAATTAAATACTTTTAAACATTCTGAATAATTAAATTATTCAAAGTTTGTTTTCAAGAAGGAATAACTCTGGTTCTAAAATTTTAATAGAATGAAATCTGATTCCAGAATTAATTTTTCATTTACAAAAAAGGGAAATCAATACCTCTCCCTAAGTATTAGCTACTAATATATAAAGCAAATACCGAATATTTTGGAAAAGTTTAGGAAATGTTACGAACTAAAGATCTAAAGCAACCAGGAAGAAAGAAGTAAGAGAAAGAAATAGAAGAATGTTTTAAGGAAAGAACGAAATGAAGGCAATTAGGGGAGACCAGGGACACGGGTTGGTTGATACAAGTCTCGGATGGTGATGCCTTTTAGAGGTCCATACTAAAACACATTTCGGCATAGAGTTCTAGTCCTGGTGACAATTTTCTAGATTTTATTTCTGTTTTTGTGTTTTTGCACCTGTAAATATTCAATTATTGATATAATTAACTTTTTATTTAGTGTGGACATACCAACTATTTTCTATTATTTTGTATTAGTTACACTATGTTCTTTCACATTCATGTTAGATTCAAGATCAATTTTTTCAGGTAGATTTTTGTCTGAATTATCTGTTCCCAGTTGATTGTCAGAAAAATTCCGGAGATGATTGTCACATGTTACAATCGGTCTCTGTAGGTTTTTTTTCGCTTGTTCGTCTTTCATTGATTCCAGCTAATATTGATTCACTATTTCAGGGCTTCGGAATACAGGAGAGCAAAGTTACCAAAGTTTGTAGAATTCTTGAATGCAAAAGCCCTTATGAATGAAATAATATTTTTATATAAACTTTCATTGTGTCCTTTAAAGACCTTTAGAAAATCAAAAGGAAGATTTAAGAAGATGTGTATTAGGAATTTCTTCTCTTTCTAAGCTGCCAGGCTTTTGCTCCATTTTTTTCATCATATTTTTTTCGTAAATTTACAGGAATAAAGTAAAAAAAATAATAAAGTGTTACCATACATGATGAGAAACCGAGAAAGAAGCAAAGCATCACTTTATTCCAGTCTTTTTCAAATTATCTATTTTATTTATGGTATCGAAATTCATATCGATCCAATTTCAAACTTGCTTTAAATTTTAGTCTTAAACAAAAAGAAAAAAATATCTTCAAAACTTATTTAATAAATTTACAAAGTTGGGTAGTTTTTTTTTCCTCTTAGGAAGATGATACAACCAAAATTCAATCTCGGCTTAGGCGTATGTATGTTTTTCATAAAATATATATAGAAGACAATTTGGTTATATTGATATTATAAAAAACGATAGTCAAGAGAATAGAATGTCTCATATCTTTTGATACTACAAAAAAGAAACATGTCAGGGTGTGTTTGTGTTAAATTGATTTGGAAAATAAAACACAATCACAAAGAAATCTGAGAAATCATAATTTTTTAATTCTTCTGGTCTAGCTAAGAAACCACTGCAGGAACAAGTTTCAGAAACATGAGAATATTATTCTATCGATCTTGTAATATGCCTATAAAACTTGAATTGTTTGTTTTGACAAGAGTGGATGAATCTTTCACTATATGTAGATTGTAGATAACCCTAGCTAATATTCAAGCCCCTTCAGTATTGTCAGTGATGGTGGTATTATTGATTGCTGTAGGGTGTAGTAAGTGAATGAATGAGACTGATGGATTGGATACTAGAAGAGATGACTGGCAGTATTACAAATCAGTCCTACTGACAGCATTCCTGATCGTTTAGGACAGGGGTCTCCAAACTACGGCCCGAGGGCCACATCCGGCCCGCGGACAGATTTTGTCCGGCCCACGGGGAGCTAGCAAACTTGAAAACTTCTTTTAGAGAACATTTTTTATAGCAAATTAAATTTAGTTTACTGAAGTATTCTAATTTTATGTTGAATAATTAATTATTAATATGACATCTACATTGATATGGTCATGGGCTAACTACTCATAACATTGTTGTAGGCTTATTGTTATTGTTTTTGTGATAAGTTGGATAAAGAAACAATTGTAATGAGTAAAGACATGTATAATATGCAGAAAATTTAACTTCAGTATATAATAACTAACAAATTATTGAAATGAATCCAACTAACATTTTTTACATTTTAAATAAAAACATAACTTATAACAAGCATAATGACATACGAAATACTAATGAGAATTATGTAATTAAGATTTTGCGCCCCCTCCTTAAAATTTTCTATATAAAATTCATATCATTTTACCTTTTTTTTTAGTAAATCTTTCTTTTAATTGCCGCCCCCCTGATATCTGCCGCCCGGGGCACAATCCCCCACTGCCCCCCTCTAGATCCGGCCCTGATTTGATGTTTTAAGGCTGTGGAGACTTACTCAGGATTCGTATAAGCCTTAATATTTAATTTTTTGGAATTCAAAATTTTTTTAAGCATGAAGGAATTGAAGTGTGCATGTGTGTGTGAGTGTGAGTGGGGGAAAAAAGTGTGTGTTAAAAAAAAAAATATGGGGAATGAGTTCCCCGAGACTTTCTCGTATATTCTTTTGGAATTACGTCTGGGTGTGTGTGTGAACACGATTGCTTAAAAACCAAAGCAGCTAGATAGATGAAATTTGGTATATGCTCCTTACACTAAAATTGTAGACTTCTATCAACTTTTGGAGTAAATACGTCACTTGGAAGTAGTACTTTACCTAATAAGTTTTTTCAAAAATTTCGAAATTTTAATTTCTTTGTTATATTATGATAAAATACTCAATTTTAAAAAGTTTTTATTCTTTGATATTTTTCCGAAAACTGAATAGTTTTTGAAATAATCACAGAAGAAAACGACATTTTTCGTAAAAGCAAAGAAAAATCAAAACAAAATCATACAGGTGTCATTAAAAAACATGTAAATATAAACAAATTCATTTGTTTCACATATTCGCTGAGGAAATTACAGGATGCAAGAAATTTGCCCGCCGAAGGCGGCAATTGCTCGCCGAAGGCGAGCAAGGGAGTCCAGGGGCGGAGCCCCCTGGAAAATCGGCGCCCTAGTTAAGCTTCGCCCCCCCCGCCCTCAAAGGCTGGTTACGCCGCTGAATATGACATCTACATTGATATGGTCATGGGCTAACTACTCATAACATTGTTGTAGGCTTATTGTTATTGTTTTTGTGATAAGTTGGATAAAGAAACAATTGTAATGAGTAAAGACATGTATAATATGCAGAAAATTTAACTTCAGTATATAATAACTAACAAATTATTGAAATGAATCCAACTAACATTTTATACATTTTAAATAAAAACATAACTTATAACAAGCATAATGACATACGAAATACTAATGAGAATTATGTAATTAAGATTTTCCACTTACAATAGTTTGTAGTTGTGGACTAATTTTACTTGTACCAATTATTAAAAGAGATTTAAGATGCTCATCAGTTAATTTAGATCTGTAAACATTTTTGTGTACTTCATTTTGGAGAAGGTCTTCTCACTCGTACTCTACGACTAATCTAGAAATTACAGATAATGACAGGAAAATTAATAATATGTAGTGTTGCCGTTTTGCAGCCTTTTTTAAACGCTGCGTACTTTTTCGGACTTTTTTTCATCAGTGGACTATTTCACTTTTAACCACCGGCAACAATGATAATATGGTTTTGGCCCTCGGAACTTACTGGAGTAATCAGTATGGCCCTAAGGCTGGAAAGTTTGGAGACCCCTGGTTTAGGAGGAAGAGGGTGGAACTTAAAAACCAGGAAATCAATCCTGTACTAGGAAAAATCGATCAAACGAAAAGTTTTTTAATCTTAAAACGAAGAACTTAAATCTATAAAGAACTCCGGGGTTTTGAGGTAAAATATTTTAATTAAGTAAAAAACGTGCATACATGTTTTATACATGATTGGAAAGGTTACATTTTCAAGTTTTTTTTTAACAATTTAATAAAGTTCAATATGAGCCCCATGAGTGGTACGGCACACATCGTAACGGTATTCTACCATTTCCCATGTCCAGGTCAGCATGTCTGGTGTGCAAGGGCGGATCCAGAGGTGCTTCTCGGGAAGGGAGGTAGTCTGGTGTGACTCGTCGCACAGCACACAATTTTTTTCTTAATTTCGGTAATTTAAAGGCGAATTCTGTACTTGTTTTTGTCAGAATATAAATACAAATCTAATTTTTAAGTATTAATATTTAAAATTTTACATTTTTTTCCGAAAAAAAGTATTTTTTTTTCAAATCTCGGGGGGGGGGGGTAATTACCTTTTTACTCCCCCCCCCCCTTGTATCCGCTCTTGGCCTGGGGTGATGGACGCCACGCAATTGACTATTCATTCCGTGAAATGGCGAACATTACGAATTACGCTTTGCAGTGCTGCCAACTGTTGATAAAAACATTCGAAATTGGTATGAGTAAAACTTTTTGAGTTACTTGTTTCAGAGAAATAAACTAAATTTTGCTATCTTTTATAGTTTAAAAAATATGAATTTTTAAAATCCCGGAGTTTTTTTATAGACACCCTGTATTTTGTTTTGTGTGATGTATAAATAATTATTTATCTATTCAAATTTAAACAAAATTAATTAAAGAAAATTACAAAAAAATAATAAGGGTTCGTCCACATATTACGTAACGCGTTAGGTTAGGTATTGTATATGACTAACTGTGACAGGGGGCGGGTGACTAGAATATCGTCAAAAAAGGCGTGACGTAATATTTGGTCGATCCCTAATTTATTCCGTTCCTATGTGGGTAAGTCAAAAAAAAATTTAATTAGGGCCTATATAACAATTTTAACTTGAAAGGAATTTAATTATTTATTATTTTTCATAATCTGAAATAGAACCCAATGCTTTCTAATGGGTAAAATTTTGAATTTTCTAAAAATTTTTGAGACTTCCCATTCGGGGATCCGAGTATTTTTTCTGAATTCTTCATATTTATTTATTTATTTATTTATTCCATTTTTTCCCCTTACCTCTTTTTGAGGCATTTGGGGTATACATAATACATATACATGTGTTAATCTATTAGTGTTTACACCATATATTAACATTTTTGCCGTTTCAATTTATTTATTTATTTATTTTGAACTTTATCAAATTTTTTCTTCCTCTTCTTCTCTCTTCTCCATCTTCTCCCTTCTTTATCTTCCCTCTTCTTTACTTTGTCTCGTGATCTGTCTTGCCCAGTTTGCCATATTTTTGTCTATTTTGCCCCTTAATATTGTCCAAATCTTATCTATACGTCCTACCTTCTTTTTCCACGTTTTCGTCACCTCGTCCAGTCGTGCGTCTAGTTCTTCACACTTCTATTGAATTCTTCATAATATCTTCAATAAGACTGGAAAATTTCATTTCTTAATTTCCCCGGTAATTTGGGCAAACAGAGCGTGACAGACAGCCAAACAGACAGACCTCTATTACTCGTATATACAATAACAGGTATATACAGATTATATTTAAGAAGAGATAGAACCCAACGCTTTCTCCAATGGGAAAAAATTTTGAGCTCTCTCCCCATTTGGGGATTTGTGGATATTTCTTCCATACAAGGGCGGATCCAGAGGTGTTTCTCGGGGGGGGTAATCTGGTGTGACTCGTCGCACAGCACACAATTTTTTCTTAATTTCGGTAATTTAAAGGCGCATTCTGTACTTGTTTGCCAGAATATAAATACAAATCAAATTTTCAACTATTAATTTTTGAAATTTTACATTAAAATAAATTTTTTCAAAAAAGTATTTTTTTAAATCTCGGGGGGGGGGGGTAATTACCCCCTTTACCCCCCCCCCGTATCCGCCCTTGCTTCCATAACATCTTTTATTTGCAATATATTATTTAATTTTAATGAGAAGTTTGTCATACAGACAGACGTACACTCTGCAGTTATATATTTAAATAAATTCTTATATTAATTAAAATCTGACAATGCTCGCTTATTGGCAATAACCTGGATAATAAATCCAAGTATAATTGGGTTAAATGTTAGAAATATTAAACAAAATGAATCTCTCATTATTTATATTGAGTAGAAAAAAAAAGATGAGATGAGATGATGATATTAAAAATAATAATAAAATGTCATCATTAAAATTGAAAAGTTTACTACAGGATGTTCATTAAATAAACAAAATAAATAATTGTAAGTCATTTTTTTTCTCTTTGTTTAAAAAAAAAAAATGTCTCGTTTTTGTTTTAGAAGAATAAAATTACAGAGAGAGAGACGTAAAGGGTCACTAAGCGAATGAAAATATATACCTAGCTAATATGTTAGGTAAAAAAAAAAAAATAAAACAAACCCATGTAGGGGAGTGAGCCCTTTGAAGAGACAAGACAAAAGACAGGGCAGGGCCTACTTGTGCTGATTGTGGATTGGCTCTTTTTCTCTCCCCTCCCCCTCTCTCGCAAGAGACCTTTAATGGCCTTGTTAGTCTTGACACCGATTGGTGACAGCTGCGCCACTACTATTACTGCCACGTTGGCGATACTTTGTGTCTAACAAGCGCGCACAGTCAGCCATTTAGGCTTATCTAACGACTGTCTAAATGACAGTAGTATAGACTCATTCTCTTTCTTTTTTTTTGAGGGGAGGGTAAAGTGACGTATGCTGTCGTCGTCAAAAGAAGATGAAAATTAAAGAGATTAAGAAAAAAAAAAAGAAAGAAATATTCTTCATTCTTATCTAAAACTTTGACATGTTCGCTTGTCTTATCTTTTTTTTGTCCCTGAGTTCAAAATATTGTCCATTTACCTACCTTTTGCCATCTTTCTGGCTGTACCATGATTGCACGCTCATAAAATTTTTGTTCTTTGTTCGCAAAAAGGGTGATTTTTGACCTCCTCATTTGGTCAAGGTTTTACCATCTAAAAGATTTTGTAGAGACCAAAACAAATAATAATTAGAAGGTGCCAAATCTGAAGAATATAGTGGGTGTGGCGGTGGGTTCAAGCTGTATAAGCTTTTGGCAAACTTGCACTATCTTGGTGAATCACTACGCCTTTTCTATTGATCAATTCTGGCCTATTCTGTTTAAGTGAATCATTCAATTTGTCCAGCTGGTGTGAGTACTCTTCAGAATTTATCGTTGTGTTGACCTGTAGAAACTCAAAAAAAAAAGATTCCTTTGAAATCTCATTAAACATATAGCATAACCAGGGCCGCAGACAGGGGGAGCAGGGGGGTCTATATTCCTCGGGCCCAGGGCCCTCGTGAGGGCCCAGAACCGCATTAGCGCTCCATAAAAACGAGAGAGCGACGACCTGAAAACCTGTGACATAAACATATTTTTAAGGTTCCCCGGCAGGTTGTTATAAATTTTTGTACACAAATAGTATGGATTTCTCTCACTGTTGAAAGTTTATGCTTTGAGATTGATAATCACTCCCATTTCTGATATTGTGGGAGTGGGAATCCGAAAGCTTAGGAAAATCTGGGAAATTCTGCCTAAGATAGAGGACAGCCTGAAATATCCAGTATATAGACTGGGAAAGGTCATTATTTTCAACTTCTTGAAAATATCCCTACAAGGTGCATCGGAATTTGCACCTACAATATTCCTCACAGCCCTCTTTTGAAGAATAAACACTCGAGTGAGAGTCTCATCCAGTCTCTACTCTGACCCCAGCATAGGATGTTATAGTCCATCAGAGAGTGAAAGTGGGCAAAATAATAAATCCTAGCAACCTCCGAACCAACAATATGATATAGCCTACGTAACTAAATTCATTAGTTTTTTTTATTAGTCAATCCACAACGTGGTAAAGGAGAGTTTGAATAAACAAAAAAAAAAAAATAAATAAATAAATAAATAAAATAATTAATACAAAATATGGTCTATAATTAAAAATTCCCATAATAATAATCATACAAACTACTGAATTTAGTTAATTTAATAAGATCACTAAAAACGTAAATAGAATAATACAAAATCTCCAAATATTGAATATCATAATTAAAGTCTAGTCTTATCCAGACCAAGGGCGGATACAGGGGGGGTAAGGGGTACTTGCCCCCCCCTCCGAGATTTGAAAAAAATACTTTTTTTCGAAAAATAATTTATTTTTAATGTGAAATTTTAAAAATGTAGTACTTTAAAATTGACTGGTAAACATAGTACTGGAATGCAAGCCTTTAAATTACCGAAATTAAGAAAAAATTGTGTACCTACTGTGCGACCAGTCACACCAGATTACCCCCCCCCTCCTCCGAGAAACACCTCTGGATCCGCTCTTGATCCAGACTGATTGGTTTCTGAGTTGATCAACATAAGTGGATTTCTGTTATGTAAATGTTAACATAAAATCTTTTACCAGATCAAAAACAGGCAATACAAACTTGAGCATAAACTCTGGTATTAATTTTTAATCATCTTTTGAGGGGTGTGTATAAAAAAAAAAATAAAATTTTACCATTTGACAATTTTCAGAAAATTTCAAAGTTTCTATTGTATCTCAAAAAAAAGTTATAAAATAAAAGAGAGAAAATATTAAATTAGAGAATAATCATTTCTCTCTCTCTTCTCTCTCTCTCTCTCTCTCTTTTTAATTTTCATTTAACTCTTTAGTCAATGAAATCCTTTAGATGGTGGAGAGTTTTTGAATCGAACACTTCTTACTGCTGCTTGCTTCTTTTTTTTTCCTGTGTTTTAATTAAAAAAAGCTGCTGCTTCTTTTTTTTTTTATTATTTGAAAAATTTCAATTGAAACTCTCTGAGCGGGTTGGGGGGGGGAGGGGGTGTTTAGGATTAGATTGGCAGTTTCCTATTCCTTTCTTTTTCTTCTCTCTCTCTTAAAAAAAAAATAAAAAGGATTTTAATCTACGTAACATGGATGATTTATAATTTCTAAATCTCGTGGATTATATTATAAATAGGGAGGGAGATTAAGAAAAATCAAGTATTAAAAAAAAAGACATTTTAATGGAAAATTACAAAGTTGTTAAAATTTTCCCCCTGGATAATGGATTAAAATCCGGAAATTGTTTTGGACATTTAATTTCCTTCAAATCAATATTTTATATATAATTCCTAAATCTTTTAAATTTGATAAAAAATTTTTGGTTGAATAAGCAAAAATATGGATGGAGTCAGCCAAGGAAAAAAAATTATCTGTCGACGTTTCGAGCACCAATCACGCCTTCCTCACGACCTGTGGTCACAATAATTTCTAAAAATCTTTACGGACATATTTATTTTTATAAGATTATTAAAATACAGGTATAAGAATTTTACTTACAGGCCAGTGTCAATTTTTACAAATGGTAGTAATTCGTAGACATCAATAAACTGAATTCAATTTAAAGACAATGTGGAGGTAGGAGGTAATGCCGATAGAAGATTTCGGCCCGAATTATTTTATTTTCCCTTGACGACGTTTCGGGGCTAAACGTCACCCATCTTAAAGACCTATATTACAATCAATAGATATTATCAGAAAATTTTTTAATTCATATCAATCACACTCAATAGACAGAAAAGTCTTAACATGTTATATAACGCTCTACTTACAAATGTATTAAAAAATTCTTAGCATTTCGACTGTAAGTAAGATTCTTCAGCTGCGTAAATGACCTTTGATGGCGGGGGGGGGGTGAAGCTCAACTGGGGCGCCGTTTTTTTTTATATTTTAAAAATATTTGATTTTTGAATTTTAATCAAAATATTTGGAGCGAATTTTGAGAAAATCGAAAAAAAAAACAACTGAAAAAGTGTATTAGTAAAGTACATGTACTTTTGTGGCCGATTTTGTTCAAAAGCTTATTTTCATGCTCCATGGGGCCCAGGGGTGTGGGTGACTAACTTAAATATAAAATTTCAACCTCGTAGCTCAATTCCTTCATGCTTTAAATTGAACACACAGACAGACACAGACAGACAGGTTGCGAAAACCACTTTTTTTGGGCTCAAGGGACCTCAAAACGTGTATATCCATTAAAATCTCGACTTTTTGACATAAAACCAATACTTTATCTCTATTAACATATATATATATAAGAGAAAGTAAAATTTGTATTGTATCAGTCTGATAAAGAGGACAAACTCGAAACTAGTTTCGAGTTTGTAATTAAATAAATTAATAAAATTTATATTGCAGAAGACAATCTTTTCATTGCTTTTAAAATTTCAATTGAGAAAATTCTGCTAGGCCTAATATGGGCAAAGGTAACCTTTCAAATTAACATAACAAAATTAGAGGGCTGAATAGCTCTTCTATGCCACAGACCAAAAATAAAGAGAGAAAAGAAAATGTTGTGTGATGTGCAATATACATCCACCTATATTTTTTTAATTTACTTTTATATATATAATAATAATCCTTTTAAATAATTAATTTTTAATCTCTTTCCATCTCGAATAAATGGAAATTATTTTTAACATTTCAATTAATTGTTATCTTCTCTTTTTCAAAATGAAATCATTAACTATGAGTAGAGTTTGTTGTGATGTCACCCCTACTCTAGTCTAGAATATTCTCTTCTTGATTTATTTTTATTATTATTCAATACTTCAATTTCCAAAATTTCCACGCTCGCTCTCTCTCTCAATTATCTTCTCTCTATTTTACTGGAAACACGGCTTAAACTAATCGATACCAAATTATAAACTTAAGCTCCTGTATATTAGAGAGAGAGAGAGAAGAGAGACTGGCATTTTGGATAACCTAACGGTCAACAACAAAACTTTCTATCCGGGAACTAATTTTAACACATATTCTACCTACGCAAGGTATAGAAGAAACAAAAATTTGAAACTTCTCTCAAAGTTTAGAAGTAGTTAAATTTTTGTTAATTGATATTAATCATTTTGTAATTTTACAATTGTTTAGGAAGCATATTTCCTACACAAAAACATACTAAATTTAGTAAATCTTTGCAAAACCATTTACAAATGTATTGTATTTTTCGAAAGCCGTTTGAAAATTAGAATGAAAATGTATTGTAATTTTAGAATGACATTTGAAAATTAGAGTGTAAATGTGTGGTAATTTTAGAATTCCTAAATTGCTTTCGAGAAAAAATACAATTTTTAACGAAAAATACTCTACAATGTTTGTAAAATTACAATACATACTCTATTTTTCGAAGAAAATTGTAATTTTAAAATGTTTTTTGTTGTATACATTTGTAAATTTAGTAGATAAATGCATAGTAGATATAATTTACAAGGGAAATTTGTAAATTTAGTATTCCAAAACACACTAAAATTAAGATTTTTTTTTACAGTGTACAATTCAACGAGACGTTTCGGGTGAATTTTATTTACCCATCTTCAAAATTGTTAAAGTCCCTGTTAATCAATAGGGCAATACATGTAAATTTATGTAGGGGCCTATTATTATGTAATAAGTACTATGGCCCAACTCGCCAGGACATAGATAAATTTACATGTATTGCCCTATTGACCAACCTCCGGGACTTTAACAATTTTGAAGATGGGTAAATAAAATTCACCCGAAACGTCTCGTTGAATTGTATTAAATCGGATGCTTTTATTTTGGCTGCACCTGCTCCTTCCCTGTCAATAGAAAAACACCCACTGACCTCATTGATTTAATAAAATAATGATGGGTTTTGCGTCACTGCTAGGGGGAGATTCGCAATTTTTTAGACAACTCATGATCAAAGAAAAAAAGAAAATTTTTAATTACACTGTAAAAAAAAATTTGGTAATTTTATAATTTTTGTGTAGGAAGGAAATTATATGAACAAAAAAAAAACATACTAAATTTAGTAAGTCTTTGCAAAAGTCATATACAAATGTACTGTATATTTTTGAAAGCCGTTTGAAAATTAGAATGAAAATGCGTTGTAATTTTAAAAAGTAATTTGGCACGAGGGAGGAAAAAAAAACTCGTCGAGGGATTTGAACTCGAGTTCTTGGCTTCTTGTAGGACGTCTTTACCATCTCGACTATTTACTTTGTTAATAAGACTACTTTTTTTTAAGCTACTTAATTTGACGAGGTTCTATTTAATCCCGAATTACTTTCTAAATTTACTAAATATTTCTTTTCCACTCTAATTTCTAATCAAACTGCTTTCTAAAATGACAACACAATTTTTAATGAAAATTACTATACAATACATATTTTCGAAGAAAATTGTGATTTTAAAATGTTTTTTATTTTATATAGATATATCTACAAAAGTTTAATCAAAATCAAAAAAAAAAGTTTATTTACATTTTATCATAATAATGATTTTATTTAATTGGAAAGAAATAATTTAAAATTAAATTCTACTTAATTTAATTGAAAATTATTTGTTTAATAAAATTCCAATTAGCCTAGGCTCCTTTTTTTAATAATAAACTAATAATTAAACAAGACAACAATACTTGATTATTAACAAATAATCATTTTATTCGATTATTGCACTATTGTTTCCAACAATATTTTATAAGGCCATTTTATTATAAAAAAAACACCCACTTTTTTCCATTCACACTCACACAAACATTCCCACAGTCTTTTTGGCAACTCAGGCCATATAAGACTTTGAAGATAATCGTTAAATATATAGACCTACCTGGTACAGTAAATAATTTCTATTTGCTTTCCAGGCATTCTTATTTAAGCTATTTGGTATCCAAATGGCTTAAATAAAATCATCGGACTGCCTGGGATCCGAACCCGCGACCCTCGGCATAGAAGGTTAGCACTCTACCCTCTACACCAAGTCCGAGGGCAGAAGGCCATTTTAGTCTTTTTAAATTTTATTCAACAAAGAGAAGTCTCACTCAAATAAATATATATATAATACTATCTTCTTCTTTTTTTCTTCTTTCAGATGTGTTTTTTAACTCTCATACAGTGAGAGTCATTAAAGATAACAAAGAGAAAAAAATAAAAGATTCTCTCTCTCAGCCAACAAAAAAAAAGAATAAGATAGATAAGAGTTGAATTTATTCTTCGGAATGAGAACAATTCTTTTGAGTGTATGAATTCTCCATTAGAAGAGCAAACGAATATTATATTTTAAATCATTATCCTACTAATTTCCCAAGAAAAAAAAATACGGCCATTTTTTGGGGGGGGTTTGGAAAAATTGATGTCGAGATTGTGGTGAGGTGAAAAAAAGGGGGGGTCTGTCTGTGGGTGTGGGGGGTGTGTGTGTGTGTGTGTGGGGGTATAAGATGAAGGAATTGAGCGAGGTGAAATTTATTAGTAACCCCGGGACGGGAAAATAACTCAAAATTGGAAGAGTTAGTTCTGATGTCTTCAGTTTTTCGATTTTCTCAAAATTTGTCAACGATTTTTAAAATTCAAAAATCAATATAGACTCAATAAAATGTATATTCTCATTTTATTGAAATCTTCTGAAGACCACTTCTCTTGTGTTCATAGGGAAGATAGGAGAAATGGTTGATGGTAACAAAATATAAATTTTTTCCATACTATAAATTTTACATCTGAATTCATATGTCCGTACTGTCATGTCGGAAACTAAATATGTGTCGACACAAAAATCTGGTGTGACAAGACAGAACACAACTTTCGATTAGAAGGTAAGAGAAAGTTGTGTGTATCACACCAGATTTTTTTAAATGGCGTCATTTCTCATATTTAATTTTCAGTCTTTAATTATTAAACAATAAAATATTTGTATGCACCATAATTAGTATTTTACAATAATAAATAATGGCATCCTTCTAAAGATATTTAGTTTTTTATATTTCCTTAGATAAGAGTTTTATTTTAAAAGGGCTTTCGCCTTCGGCGGGCTTTTCTACTTGCCAGGGGATGAGCCCCCTGGATCCCCTTGCTCACCGGAGGCGAGCAATTGCAAAATTTCATAGTTTTAAATTACTCTCTCTGACTTAGTTTTAAATTTCCTTCTTTGACTCAACTTCCTTTTATTCTGTCCAATCAGGACCCTGATAGGCACATACACACAGGGACAGGAAGTCTATATTATAGTATGATTTTTATTCAATTCCTTCTTTTCCCTTCATTTACTCTTTTCTTTTCCTCAATTCTTGTTCCCTACAAGATTATTCTTCTTTCCTTTCTCTTCTTTATTCTTCTCTCATTTTCCTGATTTTCTTTTTCTTAGATTTCTTTACATAATGACTTGACTTTGACCAGTTTTGAGAGTTCTTGGTAAGGAACGAAATTAAAATTAATAATAGCTTTTTTTAAATTGTATTTTGGTTATATGTTGTCTCCAAATCTCAGTATTGTGTCTGGAGCCCATCCATGTTGACAAAATTGAAAGAATATATAAAAAAAAATTCTCGAAATATCTATTTTATAAGAAGCATGGTCACTACTCTGCTAGCGAATCTTTCGATTACAGAGTTTTCCTTGGAGAACATGGTCTTGGATGCCTCCAGGACCGGATATACTCCACCTTTCCAACCTTGTGTGTGGAATTGTCGATGATCCTAATTTCCTATCCCTCCTTAACTTCCATGTTCCCTCAAAGACCACTTGAAGTCGCGGCGACTTATTCTAGAAATATATTATCTAGAAGATCCCTCTTATATAGGATGTGTTAACTTTAGGACACCAAGTACTGTGAACTGGAACTTATTCTTCCAAGCGCCTGAAGTTCTGGGTAAATTCATTTAATTGCAATGCCTAGCTAGATTTTCATTAATGTAACCTGTCCTATTGTAATTGGCTTCGAGTTGTAGAGCAGAGTAAATAAATAAATACATCTGGACCTCTTTTAGCAGTATATTCGGCTCTTTCGTTACTCGATATGCTCATGTGAGCCATAAAAAAACAACATCACCCACTAATGTTCGAATTTCACAAACTAATTTATGTATTTTTTTTAAAAATTGGATAGCTATTGAAAGAATTACTTGATCATGAGTTTCCTATTTCACCTAAACCATATTCATTAAGTTTATAATCCATTTTCCTATTTTCGTGAACGATCCTGACGGATTCTTGGCAACATCCGTGTATATGATGTCAAAACCGTGGAACTTGTTAATCAATTCCATAAAAAGATTTCTATATAAAAGAGTTGGACTACCATTTTTAGGGAACCTTAATAAATCAAAAAGAAAAGTAGTTTTGGGCAGCTCCCAAGGAATTATCTTTGAAGAGGTGTTTTTGGACAAAGAATCAAGATTAAAAAAGATTAAATATCTTCATATAGTATGCAATATTTATTTTAAAGGAAATTAATTATCATGTTTTATGTTTTTCTGTTATCATCTAAGCTGATTTTGGTTTATTTTCTAAAGAAATATATATATTTATCAACTTAATGATCCCACCTCTCTCTCTCTCCCATCTCTATCCTTAGAGTTGCTGCTCCTGCTGCTTCTTCAATGTTTAATTGAGTGAACCGACTGGAAGATATTATTGCTCTCGCCTTAATAATTATATTAAGACGTTAACTTCAATTCAAAATCTCTGGTATTTTGATGCTTAAAGTGCTTTACTTGCTTGCTTGCTTACTGACTGTGTTTTGAATTTTAATATACAGTATAAAATAAAATGTTAAGATGAAAGAGAAAAAAAATTGAAGATTTCTTTTTATTTTTTGTAAAATTAAATTAATTCTTTATTAATATTTTAGGTTGTTTTTTTTTTCTTAACTTTATAATAAGTTCTAATGATACAAAATAAGAATCTTTGAGGAAAAACACTTGTTATATACACTGCCGTGCAAAAAAATCGAGCTACCAATAAAATCTTTATTAAATAGTAAATTATTTTTAATATTTTGACAAATAGGCATTCAATTTGTTCTAGTAACTCAAGCTATGTCCACACTACTCGTGCTCGAGTGGCTCGCGAGTAATGTGGACGGTAGTACGAGCCGCTCCATGAACGCGAAGCTCCGATCATTGTCGGTCCATCAAAGGAAATGTTCGCTGTGCTGGTCGAGCCAGGTGAACCATCCTTGTGGACGGAAACTTGTCTTTTTGCTTAGTAGGCTCGCGGTACTCGTGCATCATCAATCGGGGTGATTTCCTCAATATGTAGTGGACATACGGCAAAATGACTCGAAATGAAGATTTTCCACCTCAAAGCTTAAGTTTAATTTAATGATGAAACTTATCCTCGGTGTGAGCTTTTTATCTTTTATAACTTTTAATAAGAAGTCTTGATGACTTTTTATATTTTGGTTAAGATTATTAGGGTTTGTAGTAATCTTTGAAGCTCCTATTTTTAATATTTTTAGAGGAATAAGAATAAATTTAATTAGTTCCACTATACAGTAAATTATTTCCCTACTTTTTTAAAACTGTGGTCGCCCACCATCTGCGTTTTCTTGATTGTTTTCGTTGACCTCTTTCTTGTTGTTGGGCTATCAATCGCATCACAAGGAAGGAAGCGTTTGCCACAACCACTTCGTTCATTTTTCATTTCTTTTTTTAACTGGCAGGTCTTCAGGACATTATAGGTGATTGTATGATTGAATTACCTTCAATCCCCCATATAGGAGATTGAAAAGTTTCACCAGATTTGTTCATTTCTAACATTAAATGAAACTAAGTTAGTCAACCAGAAGTAAGATCTGTTAATTTTCCATTCTAAATTGTAATAATAACTGAATTTTCGGATTCACGCTTATGAAAACTAATTGTTATTTTTATAACTAACCAAGTTATCTGATAAAGATGGTGTGCTCTATATTTAATTGAATATCGATACTATAGTATCTATAATCGTTTATTATCCCTAGACGATCTGACAAGGTTCATATTCTTAAGTATAGTGGGTTTGATTTTTTCGACTATAAATGTTCAAATTTGATATATTAAGTGTCACCAAAAAGAACAAAAAAAAAAATAAAATAAGAGGAGAAAATCTTTAGACTCTTTCTTTTATGAAACATATTTTTTTTTCCTGCTTTATCTCTTTATCATTTTTTTTTTTTACTTTTAGAATTTTTTTTTCTTCTCTTATAAACACACTCAAATTCATTAATTTTTTCGTAGAATGAAAAGATAATTAAAAAAAAATATTGAAGATAACAAAATACTTAAAAAAAAAGAAGGATGTTTTCAAATTTAAAGAAAGGAATTCTTAAATTGTTAAGATCATAAGTAAATTCCTGGGATCATTATCAAAGATCTGGAAAAATACGATTGATATGTGCAAACAAAAAAGAACCTTTGATGACTCAGACTCGATAAGTAGAATATTATTTTGCTGGTCTCGTCCTGGTAGATTACACCAAATTACCAAAAAGTTCCCGAATATTTTCTGGCTGAATACCCAAAAGTTAAAGGAAGATGATAAATAACCAGGTCATTATT
Organism: Euborellia annulipes; assembly: GCA_023213315.1. NCBI lineage: Eukaryota > Metazoa > Arthropoda > Insecta > Dermaptera > Anisolabididae > Euborellia > Euborellia annulipes. The sequence continues at coordinate 25,819 of JAKCPI010009666.1, forward strand.
ACTCGTATATAGACATTAAGCAAAAATATATCTAAATATTTTTCGAGATCTATATACTTGAATAAGATATTAGTATTCATAATACCTCGATTCGGACTGAACTAGTCATAGATATATTTAACAAGTCGAGGATCCGATGGCCTGGAACAATAGACAGCACACCGATGGCCCGGATAGGCTGGAGATCCTGGGTTCGATTCTCAGGAGCCATGGGGCGTTTGGTCGCGTCAATAAAAAACACACGCTTGTTAAAAATATATCTATTTAAAAATCTGGAATGACTAACCGCACCAGATTGTTGACATGTATTTCAATATTACAGTACCTAAGAGTCAAAATGTGGTATTATCGATTTTTATATTCCACTTAAATTAAGAAAAGATGAGGAACATTGTCTATATTCTGCCGAAATACGTATTTACCTTGCGGTCGGCTGCAGATACATGTAGTGCTAACCCACAATTATGACAAATCCGACTTTTCAGCACCATTAATAGAGCAAAGGGTTGTTATAGTTGTACAATTTGTTTCTCAGCCTGATATTGCCATTAGAGTTCTCTGACAGTAGCAAACAACCTTCCCTATTGGTGTTTTGTTTGTTTTCAAAGTTTAAAATTGAAATATCTCATAACTATATATTTGTGAATTAGCGCTATCTTTTCCCGACCCCTTCAATTTATAGGTGTGTTTACAGTCTTCTTATATAATTCATTTTTTCTTACAAGGGGACCTTAGGAATAGTAGGCCACACATTTTTTTCTACTTATGGGATTTGAAGTCAAGTATCTGGACATCAATTTCCTAAAGTGTATTGCAATTCTCGAAACACTCGAGAAAATCAACTTTAAGGATTTCCGAGTTCTATAAGTTCTGATAAATTGAACACATTTCCTGGCCTATTCTGGAACACGTTTCGACAAATGACTAACATGCTGCATATATGATATATGAAAATATATGAAACGACAAACAATAAGATAACAAGTGGCTCTGAAAATCCAAAGTCCAAATTATCCGAACTTAAAGAACTCGGAAAGCTTCAAAGTCGATTTTCTCGAGTGTTTTTGAGAAGCGGATCGTACTGCTTTAGGAAATTGATGTTCAGATATCCACCTTCAAATCCTATGAGTATAAAAAAAAATCGGTGACTCACTAGCCGTAGGGTTCTCTTTGTTAGTCTAATTGACTTATCAGAAATATAAAAGTACTCTTTGGCCGATTTTATTAAACACCTTTTAGGGTATTTTGCAAGAGGACTAGTTACAATCGGAGGGAAGACTTGGGTCTTAGCCCTAGACATCGAAAAGATTGAAAATAGATGTTTCATCTGAGATGAGTTATTCTTTACCAGCATTGTCTACTTTGTCTTTTACAGTATCTACGTCATGAGTTGGACGAATGAAAATAAGCGTAATTTGTCCAACGTTGAGAGACCAAATATTAAATTCAAAAAAGAAATAATTTGTCAAAAATCATAGAGGAAAGAAAAAGCTTTTATATTTAAAAGAAATAATATATAATTTCAAATGAATGGAAAACGAAAGAAGTAAGTAATATTTTATTGGTTTTGGCTAAAAAAAAAAAAAAAAACATGCGAGTTTTGTCGTCCTTTCCTTTAGGAAAAGAGAGAGAGCTATAATGATATATCGAAAAATAATATGCGGTGAAGAGAAAAACATAGTGACTTTATTTTCAGCTCTTTTGATATTCAAAAATTACTTCCTCTCCTTCTTTTATTATATATTTATAAGCTGGTCTTTTTATATATATATAAACTCTGATAGGGAATAAAGAAAGACTTTTGAAAGGAGACTTTGAAGGGGAGAGGAATGGACTTTGCTTGGAAATTATTTATTAAATATCATTTTAAATAAAACATTACTTGACTAATAGAAAAGAAATTAAATTTCCTGGAGAAACCATGACTGTAACCAGTAGAATCTCAACATCTTAAAGTTCAAGGCTTACCAAGTCGGTTGTCGCTGCGGTGGTATTGATAATGGTATTGATATTGATGATATATTGGTGAGATGAATTCTTGAGTTTCTTGAGTCCGTTAATTCTTATTTCAATAGCTTTCCAATTTTGATCAAGTAGGCTGGTTGAACATCGTTCCAGACCCCATTAAGAATTGCCGGGCCCGATATTCGAACTCAAGTAGTTAAACGTGCTAATCAATCCTCCGCAGACAGGTAGTTGCATGTCATTTAAAATGAGAATATCAATATTAATAGGCTACTCTGTTTTCTTCCAGTCAATTCGAGAAATATTCATCATAAAAACAATGTGGTTATGTATACATTGATCAATTTTATGGTCTAAAGTTAAGGTCTCGAAACGCCTCTGAAATCGATAAGCAAAATCTTTTTTCAGAATCAAGTTTACTTCATGCCACCATATTTCATCTTTTATTTAGCTAAGTTCGAAAAAACTTACCCTAATAACCAAATAAATCACCTAAAACCTAACATTAGATGGTTGTGACGAATCTGAAATTTCTTCGAATTCAAATCCTAATTTTATTCATTCCTCTTTCTCCCAATTAGCATGATGATAAGTCACATACATCTATTGGTTAATTCTTTATCATCAATAAGCTGAACAACTATAGTAAAATTTTTTTTAAGAAAATCAAAAAACATCTAAGGAATCATAAAATATACGGTATGTCGCAATATCAAGTAAGAAATAATAATAACAAGAAACAGGTGATGACATGTCATTTTTCATATGGAATGAAACGAACAAACACTTATAAACAAATCTGACAACCACGTCGTCTATCAATCTAAAAACATGACTGACTTGTTTTGCTACTACTGTTCCGTCACTCATCACCATCAACATCTTTATCTTATTGTTTGAGATGAGAGAGATTGGTGCCAGAAAAAATATCATAAAAGAGAATGAAAGAGTTGATAGATTATATTCAGATCAGCAGATGGCAAAAAGAAAGGTTAAAGATTTATAATCACTTATCTTTATAACAATTGTATAACTGAGAAATGGCGCATTTAGAGGAATATGTAATGACTACTAGGAAATAGTCAAAAGAGCAATTTTGTTCCAACAAATAAACAGTTTGTATGTACTGGCGTAACTGTGTTTCCTGTCTTTGCAGTTATTTCTCATTTCAAATATGAAACCAACCATTTATCTACCAATACCCAATTTCATCCAATCTAATTTCCCTAATTTGAGATGAAATCTTTCCCATTACTTTGAATTTGTATATCATTGAATGCTTTTTTGATGAAATAGCTCTCCTTTGCTTCAGATCTCCCCAGTTGGGAATTAACAAAAGGTCCAGGCTTGATCCAGAATGTGGTCAAAGTCTTTCAAGCCTGGCCAGTTTAAGAAGCCAAACTTGATCCAACCTAATTTAAGAAATCCTTATAAGATATTCCACCAGCCGTCTGACCACCAGTAACCATCATGATTAATTCTAGTATTTTGTACAATTTTTCTTTTGTTTCTTGACAGATCAAGCCTTTACTCGTGGAGTATCACAAAATTACAAAGTTTTTTTTTCTAATAATGGAACATCTTCATTCTTCGAGGAATGTGAGAAGTTCAACAATTTTCAAACAAGGTTAATAAGAAAATAAATACCTTTATATAAAAGTTATTCTAAATTCATTTTTTATATACTTCGATATCTAGTTAATTTTAGCGAAATTTAAAATTGAATATTAAACCAACTTTCTTTTTTTTTATTAGAACAAATAAATATTAAATTTCATCTGCAGATATCGATATCAGTTGAGATATTTGCAAAAATGTAAAAGAGATTAAAATATGATCCTCATGATGAATATTTATTATATCAAATGAAAAAAGGAATATAAATTTTTATTTTTTCTCTTGTTTTATTATTCTCTTTTCTTTCTAAGTAATAATGAATTTCATCTTAAAGGTGAAATATAATCCACATAATACTAAAAGTAAAATAAATTGTTTAAAATGGAAACAATATTTTTATGAATCCATAATAAAATCCAAGATCGATTACAATAATACTAAGGTCTTATAGATAGATATCAATTAGATTTAACGACCGCACATGCGTTACCTGTTCTAGAAGAACTGTAGCAGTTAATTGAAGAAAAATCCATTAGAGGGTAGTTCCAGGAAACCAATATGAATTAATTTATATACCCAATTGAGCCCATAATCTGTTAGAATTTCCAAAAACTTTTTTGATTATAAATCAGTCTAATATCATCTATAGCTATTAATCAAACAAGAAATTTTTCTTCAACTAGTTCTCTGAATAATTAAATTCTATGATTACATAAATCCTTTCTTTAAAAAAAAAAAAAGCAATTATCGGAATATAGAACTTCATCTTAACTTGACAGAACCCATGTCACTCACTGTCACCAGTTTAATTTCGTTAATGACATTATCAAAAATAAAACAAAAAAAAAAAAAAAACTTTTATAAATTGATCTATAAATTGAAATTAGAAACTATGAAATATGATATAAAAAATAATTATTAATATATAACTTAATGAAATATTCAGGGATTATACAATATATTTTGGGGACAAAACATAAACCCTTGTCACTGTCAACAGTTTAATTTCGTTAATGAGAAATTTTTTTGTTTTATGTAAAATTAATTCAAAGTTAGTTATTGAATGTAAAAAGAAGATATCAAAGACAGGTAGATTATAAAAGGGATGTTGGTGGTCCTAAGAGATTTCCCCCCTAAATTTGTGGTTCGAAGGCTTATATCAACACTTGAAGTGACTGAGACATCTTCCATAACCTCACTCTGTCTCTGTTCTCTTTGAGAGAAGCGTGAGCGTGCACTCGAAACTAATTAGAGACCCGGTCACTCGGGTTCCAAAGCAGTTTGTCACCCCCTCAGGGGGCGCAATGTGGCCTTTCCATTAATAGCCTGCTTGTTAATTAGTTATTGATTCATTTGCTTACAAGGGAAAGGGCACTCAAGTTGGTGCTGTCAGAAGAGGAAGGAAGAAGAGAAAGGTCTAAAGAGATACATTTTGGATTGCTAGGATCATAGGATTTGGTACAGTACCAAGAAACTTTTTCTTTTAACATCAAAGACTAAAATTCAGAACATTTTCTCAAGCGATTCCTAGAAATTTTGGTTAAGGAAGTCCTCTTCGATGAAACTGAATTTTATGGTGTTTAATTTAATTAGTAGACTGAGGAATTAAAAGAAACAAGGAGAGGTGAACGATAGAGAAAAAATCATTCAACTGATCCGATCACAGCGAAATAAATAAAGGATAGCCTACAAAAAACTTTTCCTATTTTTTAATTCTGGTTTTCTTTTCCAGGTTACTTTTTAATTAAAGAATTTTTTCTAAATATGGTCCAACCATGATTATTTATGAGCTTGTCTATTACCATCAGAAAGGATAATTTTCCACATTTAAAAGAAATCATCTGTCAATACAGTTCTTTGGATTTCGCATTACTTTAGTATTCGATACTACAAACTATCCAAGAAAGAGACTTTGTCCCATAAGATTGGCTACAATCATTATTGATATAATCAAGAAGATGGAATTAATTTAAAATTCGTTTTGGCTTAACTTGTTACACTTAAAATTTAGGAACTACTATTTTCTAAGATAATTCCTTGTTTTTTTTTTTTTTTTTTTTTTTGGAATGGGTGCATAAGGTCCCAAGACTTATAATGACCAGTGCCCATATAGCACAAAATATTGCTGGAATGTTGCAGGAATATTATTTCAAAACATTCGAAATATTGCATGCAATATTCCTGCAGCATTCCAGCAACATTCCTATGTCCGCGTTTTTTTATTCAGGGAATATTGTCACAATATTGAATTACAATATTGCCAGAATATTGCACAGCAATGTTGCCTACATATTGCGATGTAATGTTGCCATTATATTGTGACACAATATTGCATGCAATATTCCTTAACATTCCAGCAACATTCCTATGTCTGCGTTTTTTTTATTCAGGGAATATTGCCAAAATCCATGGTCACATGCAGCCAGGAAGAAAATAAAAACAAAAGGAGAAGCATAAAAGGGAAACTCAACTGCGGGAACTGAGAAGATGCCTGAGTAGAGAGTCTGAAGATTGTAGGTTTTGGGGAAGATAGACGCAGGGAGCTTGTTCCAATCACGGGAGGTCATGGGGACAAAGGAAGAATGTTATTGAATACTAGTAACTATTTCAAATAAAAGTGAGTGTACTTGAATAGTAGAGAGAGTGTAAATTAAAATTTGATAGTTAATAAATGATGTTAATTTGTGTTCAAAAGCTTTTAAATTCAAGGATGCATGTCATAAGTGTAACCCATCCGTCGATAGGACGATTTTGAAATTCTATTTAAAAAAAAAAATTCAATTTAATTAAATAAAATTTTCATTTTACATCAACCGTAGTTTCACTGACTATTTTTTCCCCAGAAGATTCAAAATCCATTAACGGTCTTTTTTCTTTCTCTCGTTTTTTTTTATTGGGTGACCATTAACGTTCTCAATTGAAAAAAAAAAGAAAAAGCCCTCAAGAGAGAAGCGAGGAAATGTAATGAAGCAATAGATATTCGTTAAAAATCTCAGGTGTGTGCGGTGGCTAAGGTCAGGTGAGTGAGTCACGCTCCGACCATCTACTTGCAAATGATGGCCATCCGCCGCTCCTCTGGACCGCCTCCTTCTCGATCTCTTTCCGCTTCCGGTCTCTTCTCTTGTGAAATTCAATTACATCGTTAAGCAGCACTGTTATTGCGTTACTACCTACTTTGTATACGAATAAACTAATTAGGACGGCAGTAGAGCGAGAAAAACCAATTCAAATCGACCCTGAGTCGTTCCAATTCATTCATTCATTATTGTATTTATGTTTATTACCGAAAACACTCGTCGTAACGGAAATAAATTTGATTTTTATGTTTAGGGGAAGATCGAATTAAGATTCGAGTCAGACGTTTAACTTTTATCTACGTATGTAAATACATTAGCAATTGATTTTTTTTTTTTTTTTCTTTAACCACCAAGAAATAAATTTAATCAAAACCAAACTTAATTTTTATAACATTTTTGGAATATGTAAAATCATGCCTTTGATGTTCTAAATTCAAATAATTTTCCAAAATTTTGCTGTTTTCAGATCTGTTTATGTTGTATCACATTTCAGAGTTATAATGTTGCATTTCAGAAATGCACTGCACATTTCTAACTAAAGTGAATCGTCGTATTTTATCAACTAGGAATATGTTGTGTCTAAACTCTCACGTGACATTAGCCAGCTCGGATAGGAATTTTGATAACTAGTCTCCATAACCCGTTATCTTGATGAGATCCCTCATCTTGTTAATCAATCACCATACTAAGGTTTTCTGAAAAGAAAAGCATTTTTAAGCACATAGGCCTTCATGTAGTATACTTTCAGAAGGTTTTTCAATTTAATATGTAGATAGTTTATGTTATTAAGAAAGTTTTCACAGAGCCATTTGAATACTTTCCATACTTTAAACTCTGAGCCTGTTTCATCGTGATATACTGGTATATATCTTTCCTCAATTCTGCTCCATAAGTCAGAGTCCTTTCTATCTAGTCTGATTGCTTCCATGGAAGTACGGCTTTCTTCACAACCTCTTTTTGATAAACTTGTGAATTAATTTTTACATGAAATCAGTTTAGTTACCCCTCCAATGGGATAGTTGACGCTTATCTCCGCCCAAACGATCAAAACTTTTGGAAATAAACACTTTGTTGTAATTTTTCGTTTTCTGCTGTTTTTGGGAACTTTACTCAAAAGTTGGTAATGATTTTAAAAATTTTTAATAACAATAAAAACTTTATCATCGGGCCACAAAATATAATCCTCTGAAGAAATTCCAAAGTGATTGTTTTCCATGGTCGCTCAAGTTGAGTAAACGATTATTGTAAAAAATAATATTTGGAGATAAAAACAAAAAACAGGTGCGATTTTTAGAAGATCCTCAAAAATTTTCCGGATATTTAGCAGTCAAACGTGATTGAGAAAAATTAAAGAAATCAGCTACAAAACCCAAATAATTTTAAAATTCAATATGAGAGTGTTTATTTGTTGTATTTTCTTTTCTAAAATTATTTGCATAAATAAATATGAATAAATATAATAATATGCAGAAGAATAAAAAGTCCTTTTATCCGTTTTATAGAACCTCACAAAAATAAAGACTCATATAAAAGGAAATCCTCCACATAGAAAGATCTAATATTTGACTTTTTTTGGCCAAAACTCAGCAGACAGTTGTAAACATTTTTGGTTAATAAAATAGAAAAATTTAATGAAGATTGGTCCATTCATTTTAACACAAAACAGACATAAAATTTTACTCTTTATTTTATTCTTTTTATGCAATTAAAAAGTTTCTTTTTTTTTTTTAGGAAAATTACTTAAAAAACAAAAGTTTTAAATTTTTCAATGAACGAATGGAGTAAAAGTTAAAAAAAAACGACAGCTATTCAAAACGGACATGAATCGATTTATTTTTGATGGTTTTGTATAGGAGGAGGAAGAGGGGTGAAGGAGAGTGAAGTGAATTCGCCACCCTCTAAAAAGAATGTACTTCTCTATTGGTCAAAGGGGACTGACTCTCTCTCTATTTATATAGATTTCCCTTCACCTCCTCCACCTCCTGTATAGAACCATCATCAATTTGTTCGAATAAAGCCACCAAACAACAACAACAACAAACACCGCAATCAGAAACAAATAATAAGATAGGGGAATGGAAAGGGAAGTATTTATGGTGTTAATAGAATTATAACAATAATTTTTTTTTTTTTCAATTGATCATCACTTTAATTTTACTCCCCAGTATTATATCAAGTGAATTAAAATAACGTAAAATGAAATAAATTTTAATTAAAATGAAATTCAATTCTTTAATTATTTTTTAATTTTATTAAATAAATTGTTTTATTTATTTTGTGAAATATGAAAATAATTATTTGCTATGTAAATTATTATATTATTTTCACTCAGGGCCTCGAGTTACCATATAGCATATTTGGAAATTAATCAACTTCAAATGTGTTTTGACTTCACTGCAGTGAAGTTTGCTCATGGGCCCACATCTTGTGGGTACGTGGATGGCGACCACGAGCTGCCCTAGCTGAGACTGGCAGTATTTCTGTTAATTTTAAACTGGTAACCGTTGGCTCTAGTTGAAACATAATGCTTTAATAGGAGAATTAAATTCAAGTATGATACACAAGGTTTTTTGTTTCAATGATTTATTTATTTAACATTAACACTTTATACGTATTTCACTAATTCACTTCCGATGATGACACATATGGTGTCGAAATACGTATAAAGTGTTAATGTTTTAAATAAATAAATCATTGAAACAAAAAACCTTGTGTATCATACTTGAATTTAATTCTCCTATTAAAGTATTTCTGTTCTTTGCATGTCAGTCTCTCCCCTTCTATATTTTCAACAAGCGTCAGACTGTGCCACGGGCCGGCCTGTTCTATTCCTTCCGTCGCAAAAACCCTTCTTACCACCCACCGCGGGAATAATCAGGCGAAGAAAGAAAAAGAAGATAACTATAGTGAGGTGTAGAAGAAAAATAACAAAAAAAAATCATTGTGTGGTTTTATGAAACCACGATGCAAGTGAAACTTTTTTTTTCGGATCGTAGGCGTTTAACTGAAAATTTTCATGAAAATTATTCAATTAATGGTATTAAAATCGAGTTTTTAATCTTAACTTAATAATTGGAAAATGGGAAATCAATAGACGCATGTTAAAAACTGAGAACAATATTTATTTAGTAATTGAAGATTTGAATCATTTTAAAAATTATATTTTATCAATTTAAAAATTGAATAATTAAATCTCACAATTATTTTTTTTTTATAATTCGTCATATATATTAAATTTCAACTTTCCTATTTTTGTCGTCACGGCTTGTGACGTCATGGCTTGTAGCGTTACGGCTTGTAATGCGACATGCTTATAGAAGAGCGAAAAAATTTGAGGCGATCAAATAAAAGTTCCACTTAAAAAAAAAACAATTTTTATAAGGACGGAGGATTGACAATTATATACATATACTGTAGATATGTATTCAAAAACCATTTTGAAATGTGTATTATAATGAGTTTGGTTTTCTATTAGAATCTTATTTTTTTTTTAAATCCCAATTTATTTAAGAAGTTTTTAATTCATTATAAAAAACGACTGGAATGGAAAATTCTCGTTTTTTTTTTATAGCTAGCTAGATCATTTTTTTTTTTAATTGATTTAGCCCTTAGGTTATGAATTTATTGAATTGATAAACGATATTTAGCATTAAAAAAAAAACTTAATGAAATCAAGAATAATAATTAATGAATGCATATTTAAATATTTACGTTTTTTTTTTTTTTATAACCTAAAGGTCTCAATTATGGAAATAAATTTGAAGTTGAAGCGAAATAAAAAAAAAAACAGGAAATATGAATTAATTATTAAGAGTTTATTTAAAATTCATTTATGTGCTAAATGAACGATGAATAGTTAGTTATCTGGCCGGTCTTCGAAAGTTTAATAGTTCAAAATTTGAGAAATTAAAGACAAGCATGCACGATCAATCGTTTTGTTTAAACATGCTCAATTCGAGTTTGCCACTACATGTTAACAATATCTCTTTTAATCTTCTCTCAGAATCGGACGTTTTCTGTGGAGTTCTAGGTCGACTTGTTATGGTTGGGAACCGTTGCTGTTTATTATGTTCACAAAATGTCTTGATTAAAGTGATATATTGGATGGATGGATTTTATGAGGTACTTCTCCTTCCCAGGCACTTAGGCCACATCAAATTGGGACCTTTGTGTCTGTGAGGTGAGATTTTCTCCAACTTTTCTACCCTAAGAAGAGACTTCGGCAATGTTAAATTATTTGCGACAAGCTGGACTCGAATCCGAGTTCTGTTGAAACTTCAGATCAGTAATCTGCAGCTTATCTGGCTTAGCTACTTGCCTCTTCCAAGTGATATATTGTCGCAAATTACATATTATTTGCGGATGATCTTAAAATATTCCATCCCATCATTAGAGTATTGCTAGCTGTCTTTCAAAATAATGAACTATATACAAGTTGGATCTGAATTGAATCCTTCACAAACATGATGTATCTGATCTTATATGATATAGCCGATTAGAGCGAACAACCACACACTTAAACGTTTTGAGAAGACTCATCGACTTGGTTTGATATTCGATACCAAGATAATATTTACACCTCATCTTGATGATGCATTTTTCATAATAAGATTTCCAATAATTAGACCCAATTTATGTCCTCTCCAAACTCAAATATTGCTCTACTGTCTGAAATTCAATCTACCATGATCAGTGTGAAAAAAAATGTTGGGAAAATTCAATAAAATTTATGTTTTTTAAGGAATATGATTATCATCTTATTCATAATCAGACTCTTTGTAATATAAGTATGGTATTTGGTTCCTTGTTGAGCGTAGAAAAGTGTGCAGTGTCATCCATTTATGAAAACTATTGCATTGGACTGTCGATGAGCCTCCCATAGGTAACTTCTCAGACTCCGGTGTCCTGAGAACTTTTACTTACCATCACCCTGAAATAATTACATTAAGAAATCCCCAATCCGTGGCATGTGTTATCTTCATGGTAGTAAATCCGAAATCCATCTGAATCGCTTGATAAATGGCAATTGTTGTCAGGCAAATCGCCACTCATCACTGTTACTTTGAAATCAGAGTTTCTTGCAATGTCTTAATCCTGCAAAAAGTCAAACAAATGGTAAAGAGAGAGCTAACTGTTCCTTAGAATGAAGAGATTTTTCAACCTTTTTCGGTATTTCGTCTTCACCACATTAATCTTCTTTATAACTGCATTTCTACTATCAATTATAAATAAAAAATCAGATGCCGCTTTCCTCGTCTTCTCCTTCATTTTAACATTGTTGTTGAAAAAACCTTTGTTAGTTTTTTTTTCAAAAACAACTACACACTGACGTTTGCTTGCATAATCAAATCTTAAAACATACGTTCTATTTTGCTTGTTCAAGCGTATTCATAATGAAAATTTAACTAATCTTCAATCAAAATGCTTGCACTAGTATGTTTGTACATACAATAGACATGCAGATTTGTTTGCAGTTATGTGTATAGCCACCTTTAAGTTAATATTAGACTTTAGATAAGGCTATTAAAAAAATAATCAATGAAAAAATCATCAAACATCAATCTTGTTATCTTTACCCTAAAAACCGATTTTTTTTTCATCATGAGATCATCATAATGAAAAAATTAATTTCTGATCTATTTTATATATAGTCCTATATATAGTGGGATATATTAATAGATTGATTAGTTAGTCATCTTCCATTCTTTGCTGATAATGAGCTGAAAAGCTTATCTCTCTCTTTTATAACTATGAATACCATGGTATTAGACAAGAGACAAAAATGGATTAATGATTTAAAGTTTTGAATATAATACAAAGGCCAACAAAAAAAATTTCATAGAAAATGTGCTCTAAAGCGGCTCTTTGAATTTCCTAGATATTTTAAGAGTGTAATCTCTTTAAAATATGCAGATAGTTAAAATACATAAAAATATAAAGTTTTAGCTGAATCGAAGGTGATTTAATGGTACAAAACACAGCTAAAAGTTTACAAAAATCGGTACCTACCTAATACAATTTTTACCATCCCTAAATGCAAAAAACATATATTTACGATATTCTAGTCCTTTTGCTTTCCAGAAATTTATTTATTTATTTATTCAATCACTGCACAACAGCTTTGAAGCCACTTATCGGCAGGTTACAAATAGTCAAACATATTATAACATACATTTTGGATCAGTCTGTTAGAGAAAGAACCTCCTTCAAAGTTTTAGGTGGAAGAAAAGGTCCAGTTCACCGTATTCCCTATCATACAAATCACACATCCTATATAGGGGTGATCTCTTAAGGAAATTATTCGGTAAATAGAATAGGTCACGGCTTCTATTTACCTATTCATCATTTGATTCATTAGTGAAAATCTATTAATTATTAACAAAATTTTGAACAAAATGGTCTGGTGGAAACACTATGGTTGCTAATCTCTTAGGCAGTTTAGAGAACGTTTTAATTAAAATATAAAATATCTCTCTTCCTCTAAAACTAGTACCTGATGGAGCAAAGCTGAGATAGTATTTTTGGAATCAGGGCTACCCATAATTCCAGGAATATTTTAAAATTTTTAAAATACCCAAGCACCAATGTTTGATCAGACGGAGATTGATTGAAGAAGGTTCATGACTTGATTCGGATAACGAATCTAAAGTTGCAACACAATTCGGGTTCAAATTCCGCTTGACGTAAAAAAAAATTCTAGAGTAGATAATTTGAAGATAATCTCACCTCCTAGGTATCACAACCCCAACAGCACAAAATATTGCAGCAATGTTGCAGAAACATTGCGAATCTTGGAACATTGCAGCGGCAATATTCCAAACTAGCAATATTGCTGTTTGAGCTGCAATATTGCATCAATGTTGCCGCAATATTGTCAACATTGAGCAAGATTGCAATATTCCGTGCTGTGTGGGAAAGTGCCTTTGAGAACAGTCATTTTAACCTAGCCTATATTTCATTGATTTCAAAATTTTTTAAATTAGGTTTGGGGCACTTTTATAAGGGAAAGGGGAAAAAAAACCCCCCCTTATTGGGGCCTTTTTTTTTTTAAATCTCCTCTATCCCCCCTCTTTTTAAATAATTTTTTTGTGGCCGATTGGGGGGGATTTATTTTATTTTATATTTAAAATCTTGAATTAACATGTATTCCCTGAAATCTCCCTGTCAGCGCAATGACATTTCGGGCGTACATTGAATATGAGTTGGTGGAGAAGTTTTGAAAGGTAGAGTGTGTGTGTGTGTATGTGTATGAGAGAGGGAAAGAGAAAGAGAGGTGTACAAGGGCACAAGGGCATAAGAGTTTATGCCATCGATTGAGTGAGTGGGTGGTGCTTGGCTTTACTCTGCCTGTTCTAACGTAAGACTCGAGACCATCTGCTTGCTCGCGCGCCACTTGCTCTTTGTCACTTTCACTCTCACTCACTCACTTACTGCCCTTTCTTCCTTCATCCAGAATGGAGAAGGGGGGGGATCTTTATGAACTTCACCTACCATATGTTACTCTCTCGCCTTCTCTGCTACTTTAGCCAATTCCACTTTTAAACATTATCTTATTTCTCCAAATCCAAAATTAATTTAATAGAAATAATAAATGATGCACTAGATTTTTAGAGCATTAGAAATAATCGTAAAATTTGAAGTGAGTTTTTTATATTTTTCATTTATCAAAACTGTTTAAAATATTGTAATATATCTTAAATGTTAAATTTTAGAATTAAAAAAGGTTAGTAAAGTATTATTTATGGTATGTGGTATAAGAATCGCGTTGCGTGTGCGTTTTGCATACCAAATTTCATCGATTGCCCGTTGGTTTTTTGAGTTTTCGTGTTCAGATACACAGACATAATTTCAAAAACGGTGAGTTCTAAAACTTCGAGAATAAAACACAGGTTTTAATGATTATACTATTTTCTCTATTTAATGAGCCTTAGAGGTCTAATCGGTTTCGGGAACTTTAGATATCGAACCAATAATTTTAACAATCCGATACCTATGAAAAAGCGATGCTTAAAAATTCGATAAGCTATTGTTTCAATAAATAATTCGAAAAAAATTATAGGACCAATTTTGACGAGATATCTTACCAATAAACTATACCAGGAGCACCTTTTCCGTTTTTTTTGGCTGTGATTTTGATGTAAAAAAATTTTGACTTCATTACTTTTTATCCATTATCGATACCCATAACTTTATTATAACGTCAAAAAATTATCTATGACAGTAACTTAATAAAACAGGAGAAGGCTAACCAAAATATTAATTACACTCGATGATAAGTGCCATCTGCGGTTTTCCATTCAGAGTAAGGAGTATAGAACCGATATCTATCGAATCTATAAGTTATCGAACGCTAAATTCAAACGGGGCAGTTACTTGTAGAATCAATAAAGATTTGTTAGCTATTGGTTCAAGTAGCTGATTTTCTAGCAATAAGTAAGGTAGCTCTGGAACTTCTAAAAGACAATTTGCTTCCTCTTACCGTTAGAGCCACTAATAGAGCATATACTAGGAGCGAATACAGATGGTACCTCTTATACAAGAAAGAAAGAAAAACGAAAAATCCCAGTAATAATATCTATCAGTCATTTGAGAACTGATACGTTGTGGTTACTCTGAGGGGTAACTTTCATGGGTATAATA